>CAKNXH010072913.1:0-25398 GCA_932178445.1 Andricus quercusramuli | reverse complement strand
GACGCGACAACCCGCTACCTTGGCAACAATGATTCGTGTCGTGTTCCTCCTATGCATAGCTAGCGCAAGCGCAGTATCGCTATATGCAAAAGTTGGGGTCACTGCCGCCGCGTGTACATGGAGAAGATTTGTATAGAGAGGAAACTCTCACGCGGAATGAGCGTCGTGCTATAGTGAAAAGTCCCTAGTATAAAGGTGACTAGCTAGAGACCCTACAGTTCTCGCTAATTTTTGAATTAAAATGCAGTAATTATGACGCGAAGATTACCAGGGCAAGGTTAAAAACGCGAAATTATTTTGGGTCCATGTTAAATTTCGAAGCGCAAGGTTAATTTCGTTAATTTTTGTCGCAGCGAATCTTTCACCTGAGATCGATGTAAGCCTTATCTTTTGTTTTTTTGTGTATAAGCTCAATGATGCAAGGTAGCAAGTACAAACAAAAAGTCGTGAAATATTGTTAGTTTTCCATGATCTTCTGAAAGAAGGTCACTAATGTAGGCAAACGCGTGTCCACGTGGACCAATGCCATACCCCCCCCCCCCCCCCAAGGCTTGAAAAGTTTCGACGCGTCATATGGGCGTCCTCCAATTTCAGAAACCCGCCAAGCACATTAAGGTTTAAAAAAGTTTTAATAAATTTTCACATAATTATATAAAAGTCTCACGTAATTGTCAAAAAATCTTTTGGGACAAAGTCGCAAGCCTCAAGAAGAGGATATGTTCGGGAAACTCTAACATATGGGGATCAAAATTACACCAATTTGATTTCACTCAAACTCAATGTTTGTATGCTGCTAAAAAAATCTAATTCCACAAACTCAGTTGAGAACCCGTACAAGTCAAAAACCCTTTAGGTGGAAAGTAGCAAGCAACTTGAACCCCGACATATGGTCACCCAAATTAAACTTACCAGCAAAATCTAGGTAAATTGCCAATGTAAGAATCAGAAAGTAGCTAGCGATCTCCATTTCTTCCAGACTTCGAAAGCGACAGCTGAAGAGGAGGAATGTGGAATAATTGCGCTGCTATATATATACATATATCTATATGAACATTTATCAGATTACTTTACTTTATTTAAGACATAACTAGGATTTACAAAGGGCTTGACGCAATCACAAATGATAAAATGACGTAAAAGATAAGAAAGCTATTAGTATTGGGAAACGCTTAAGTCCAATACGCTATACAGTGATGAAAAGAAAGTTGCTTCGAACAACTCAATTTAGATCAAGGGCGGATCTAGAAAACTTTTCGAAGGAGGTGTTTGTGAATTTTCTCAACGAATGTACGTAAAAGGTGGAGGGGCTTCCCCAATTATTTAGAAGAACGTTTCAAGCTGAATATAGTAAGGCGATACATTTTTTAAATATTTTTCAATTATAATGTTCAAATCCATTAAAGAAATTCCGCAATTTATAAATTGCTGAAAGTCTTTTGGGAGTGAGGGTGTACAGGACAACGATTTTTCTCTTCTAGCTGTCTTTCATCGGGTACAATTTTGATTCCAAATTAATCTTTATAGGCTGTAAATTGCACTCCTTGGTTGACAGTTATTAAATTCATTAAAAATTCATTTTTGCTTAAAATTCATAATTTTAGTTGAAAATTCAACTGTTTGGTTAAAATTAATTATAATTTTTTTTTTTAATTGAAAATGTATATTATTCAGAATAAATTAAATTTTTTTCCAAGGGATTTCAACAGATTTCAACAATTCAAGGACAGAAGATTAGGATTCATAGGAACTCAAATTATTTTGAAGATTTTAGTGGATTTCACAACTCTTAAACTTTTTCTGTGTAAAGTTTAGTTGTGCAGAATTGTATTTTTTGTATAGATCCATATGAGATCATGACTGGTCTGAAATAAATAGTTGTTTTGTAGTTTTTCTACATAATCTACATACATTTGTTAAATATTTTTGTATTATTTATTCCAATTCTGATTACCCTATAATTGTTTTCCATATAAAGATTTTCTATTATGAATGTCCTATTCAAAGTTAATTGAACTTGTGGGATATCATCCTTGATTAGTTGACGCAAAAATGAATAATGTTTCAGTTTCCAAGCCGGGCTTATTGACTGCTTCACATGACCGCATGGCTGTCCTTTCCGGTCATCTTCAATGATGGAATATAATCGAATTGTTGAATATTCAACTAAAAAAAAGTTTCAAAAAACTTCATTTTCTATGTAAAAGATGTCTCTCTATGAGAGACTTGGTCAAGAAAATTTAATAAAAATCGCAGTCTTTTTGCCAAGTCTTTCTAGAACATCTAGGACCCATACCATCAGATTGGATAGCCCATGCGGCATACAATGCTTGACATAATCCTCATTGACTTCGAGAAACGAATTATGTTCGTTATCGAATTCTTGGCACCAGCTGACATCACCGTCTAGGAGAAAGAAAAGGAAGAGTCGTAGCTAAATGAATGTTTCACCAATCGAAAGAACGTTAACAATTTGGTATTTTCCGAGTATTTTCCGAGCAAGCAGTGAGGAATTATCGGAAAATGGAGACGTGGCCGAAAACCGACTATCGCGTGGTTTTCCGTTACAATTGCTAACGTAATATACGTGCAGATCAATATTTCAAAGAAATTATTTGGGGGAACATTGTCCTTCCTTAAAGACCATAACTCGATTGTTCAAACAATTCAAAAGTGGCGATTTCATTGTGGAGGACGACCCACGTTCCGGTCGGCCATTAGAAGCAGTGAATTCAGAATACTCCTTCTTCTTGTTTGTGGCTTCTTGCTATACATGAAATGGCCAGAACTAACACACAGATAAGAAAAATATATTAAAAGAATCCAGCCAAAGTCAAATCGCTACTTAATTTTCAGGCCACTACATAACACGTGCCACTGTCTAATTTAAATTCAAAGACTTAATGAGCAGACGTATCGAGACGTAGCACACTACTTATCACACTTATCACACTATTATCAAGGCCGACATGATCCGGAATTCAAAATAAACCAACCGACAAACCGCGAGAGAACCCCCGGGAAAGTAAATTCCCAATCATACGGGCCAGGATTGGTTCCTAGGGGTCCGAAAAGCGGTTCTAAATGCAGTTGATCGCTGGAATGGCATATGAGAAAATGACACAAGGAGAGATATTCATATTTAGAATGTATTTCAGTGCAGAGAAAATCGCATAGAGCTCCGCGGACTTTACAGAGGAGCCCTTCCGCAAGGAAAGCCCAAAAGTGTAGTCCATCTCAGGAACACAGAAGGCAGAGCCAACTCGATCAGTGTCGGGATCTACCAAGCTGTCAGAAAATAAACTCACCGAGTCCGGATAGGACACAGATACCAGCCTGTCGAACGCCTGTTGCGGATCGGCAGATGCCCTAATAAGCCCACCCGATACAGAGTCAATCTCAAACCTTCGAAGGAGCTCCTTCCAGTCATCATCGAAGTAAGCTGGTCTGAGAGATCTACCAGAATTCATCAACAACCCTTGAATCGAATTGAAGGAAGAAATCAGGGCAGACTTATCAGCCCTCAGTCTGAATTTCCTGAATTTCCTGTCCCTGCTACGTCTTCCCTCATCCTTATTGCATTTTTCAGCAACGAACTGGAATTTTGGAATCAATGGATTATTCCTACAACTGAAATTTCTCAGCAGGAAAGAATGAGAAAGATAGAGCAAGAGGGAGATCATTCGCATCATCCGAGAGGACGGAGATGAGAGTAGAACTCATACAGCCTAATGGAATTCTAAGCGCCTGGTATTGAACACAGTCGAGAATACTCAAAGCTAAAACGCTTGCACAGACAAAGAGCAGAGCACCTCAATCAAAACAGGCCCTAACCAAATTCCTATAGACAGCACCCAATCTCGCAGGATCAGCACCGCAAGTGACTCTAGCAATAACACGCAGAACGCTAATGGCTCTTTAAGTGTTCCCGGCAGCGTACTTGATGTGTGGAATTCAGGTCAGGTGCATGTCCAGCAAAATCCCTAAGTACATCAGGGTTGACTGACAAACAATCAAGGGACCACCAATCTTCATGAAGATCTTATCCAAGACCACCAGAGATCTAGTGAAAATACATAACTGAGAATTCGGGAAGAAGTTCGAGAGGCACCACCTACCGAGCCACGGGATTAAAGCTTCAATAGCTTCCTTAGGAAGAGCCAGAGCCATCATGATATTCCTGCATCTTATGATTAAGAGCAGGTCATCAGCGTACTCACTGGCACTCAGCCCAGCAGGCAAATAATCAGCAAGCTTACGCAGATCAAGATTAAACAATATGGATGCCAGGACTCCTCCTTGTGAGACACAAACACAACACTCCCAGGGATCACCTTGCTCAGAGAAGAATAATCTCCTCCTAGTGATCAAAGATTATATACCCTAAACTCTTATCTGCGCTGAATCATTCTTTCAAACAATTTACACATGGAGGACGTCAGAAAGATTGGATGGAACTCCTTACCAGTAGGCTTGGGGATGAAGATGACAAAAGAGTTGACCCAAGTCTCCTGAAAGATGCATAAAGCATACATCCTGTTGAAAAGAGAGAGAATGAAGTCCAGAACTGGATCGGAGAGGCCCCTGATGACCTCATAGGTGATTCCGTCAACACCAGGAGACGTACGAGCCTTACATGAGTTCAGAGCCGTCCTGAACTCTACCCCCGCAGAACGGACGGTTAATAGAGTCTCTATCATCAGCTTCTACAGTCGGGGGAACTACGACAGGAGCAATATGAGAGGACACAAGAGCCTCCTGTAGGAGTGAGCGTCGTGCTATAGTGAAAAGTCCCTAGAATAAAAGTGACTAGCAAGAGACCCTACAGTTCTCGCTACTTTTCGAATAAAAATGCAGCCATTATGACACGAAATATTACCTTGATTAAGATTATATTGGCCAACAAGATGGCGTCTGGAACAATCGGTCTAAAATCAAGCTCGTCGTTATCGGTGAAAATATAAGGTCTATAATTACCATTTCGTTGCCCTATACAAAATATATCGCTAATTGTTCTCTAGGGTGAAAATCTTAATGGAATTGTTTTAGTGCAATTAATAATTCATTGTAAAAGCAAGAAATTATTTGAAATTATAAACCAAAAGACTGAGTGTAATAGTGACTCATGCCTCTTGATTACTAATTGCGATAAGAGCCCAGTAAGCAGTTGTGATTAAACTCCTTAAATAAATAACATTGACTGATACTACTTAGTTAAACCTGGATAAAATACACTAACCCATTTGAAAATATTGACTTTACAAAATGGATAATGAAAATCAAACTCCTACTCCATCTGCGAATGGAAAACAACGTAAATGCCGGTTTTGTCCAAGTGCAATTATAAATGACTATACTACATGCAAAATATGTGGAGCATTCTATCACCCAGGATGTGCGAAACTCGCAAAGCTATTACCTAATGGAGGCTATTCAAAATGCTGTAAGACATCAAGATCAAATCCACCGACACCTGGACTAGCAACTACTGTGAAAATGCTAGACACTATACTTGCAAATATAAGATTGGCCATACAAGAAGATTTTCAACCGGTTAAGCAATCTGTAGATTCATTAACTGCATGTATTGATGCGTTTGATGTGACACTATCTCAAACGACCGGATTAGTACCTTGGAAGAAATTCAAAACAAAACAAACAGTGATATTGAAGCATCAAATACCCAATATGATTCCCTGAGTGATGAGTTTCACTGTTTGAAGAAAGATATCGGAGATCTGAGAGCTCAAACAAATAGTGGTGAAAACACGACAATGACAAATGTTATGAGGGAGGTAAATGAACGCTCAATTAGGAAAAAGAATCTAATTCTTCATGGTGTCGTGGAAATGTCAAATAAGGAAACTGGTAAGGAGTTTGATTACAATAAAGTTGAAAATTACCTAAAAAATTGTATCCCCTCTTAAATGCATATTTAAGGGATCGCAAGAATCAACCAAATGCGATACGTCAACAGTAAACGAACGTGTCGCAGGACAGAACACCATTACAGAAACAGGGGTTAAATTAGAAGGAATCTGTATTATCATCATCGAAAAAATGAAAAGCTCATATCTGAAAAAAGTATCTGCCTTCGATGTCTGTAGTAGCTCAGTGGTTGAAGCACCCGACTCCATAGTTCGAAAAGACGTTAAGAAATTCTGTTATTTGAGAAGTGACCTTAGATTAGATCGGTTCACGCATATACGAGAGATTTTGAATTTGTTTATAACCAATTGCACAGAAAACTATGAACCGGCAAATAATGTGATGCGGGCTTTGCATTCCTTCGTTGGATCGTAAAACTTTTTATAATTGCTTGAAATGCGACAGACTTATGTGAAAGGAGCACACTGCAAAAATTTGTGAGCATTGTGCTCAGCCGTCGGTATAGGCTGAAACGTAATTTACGCTATTTTTGTGAGAAAATTATTTTTAAGTTTTTCACTCATATTTTGATTCAGAATAAAAAATTCTCGAGCATATGTTCATATTCGTAAGAATTTTGTCGAGCATTTAAACTAGAACTCTTTAGAACATTACCTAACACCCTTCCCACCAAACCCAGCCTAAACTTACGCGAAATAAAAATGGCCGAAAACTGGGAACGGTCTGTGATTGGTGGAAAAACAACCCCTTTTCCAGCTCGTCCAATGAAACTTGCGAACATTTCAAGGTTTCGCGTAGGTATAGTCGCAGCCTTAATTAAATTACATGAAAGGTAAGAGTAATGGTCAGTAAAATATGTTTTTATTCAGGAATATCACACAATATTTTATAAACATTATTTAGTATCTTCTACCTCCACGTGCTGCTTTTTCCAATGCTTTTTGCTGTGCTCGGTGCTCACGTAGTTTTTTATTTGTTAATTGTCTTTCTTGTTCATCAAAAATTGCTTTCGCCTGAAGATGAGTTCCTGGGTAAAGTGCCACGGTTTTTCCATTACCGTCCGTCTGAATATAATAATAGTAATTATATACAGTATTCCTAGCAAGCAGGATGTGACTTCTAGGGTTGAGTGATACATTCTCCGGGCCTCCTATGAGCTTAATATCGACAACCTGATTGTTATTCCTAGTATCAAAAGCCATCAATACTGGTATTCCCCCTGATTTCTTTTCCAACCAAACAAGCTCAGTTTGCGGTGCCCTTCCACGGTCAGCCGCATTTAGTGGCAATTCTGAGGGTCCTGGGAATGAGCAATCTACGCAAGAAGGAAAATGGAAATTTATAACGTTTTTGTCTATTATAATACGGATATACTTCCGAAAAGGTCACCCAAGAATATTGACTTGATACTTGACCAAGGGGTTCCTTTTAAACCCTGGTTGAATGCACTGAAAGGATTTTTGGCGCGGATCAATATAAATTAAATTAATAATAATTTTGACTTTTTTAAAAATCAGTTTCTTGTGAAAAATCTCGTAAAATATTGATTTTCGAAAAAAATATTGTTCACAAAAGTTGTGGATCTCGTCGAAACACATGTTTTTTATACCAATACTTTTTTTAATAAAATGAATATTTTTCGAGAAAAATGACAAAAATGAATACTCATGCCGACCCCATTTACAACAAAAAATCTGAAAATTCAGTTTTGTCATTTTTCTCAAAAAATATTAATTTCAGAAAAAAAGTATCAGAGTAAAAAATATGTGTTTCGACGATGGCTACAACTTTTGTGAACAACATTTTCTTCCAAAATCAATATTTTTCGAGATTTAAAAAAAAAAATAATTTTAAGGAAAATTATTAATTATTAATAACTTAATTTATATTGTTCTGCGCCAAAAATGTTGAATTTATAAAGCATAAATATCTAATCATACATGAAGTGGAGAATGTTTCAATAAAAAAATGAATTTGCATTGAAAAAACGAATTTTTAACAAAAAAGGTAATTAATTTAACTTTAAACCAAGTAGTTAAATTTTCAACTAAAAAAGATGAATTTTTAAACTGATACTTAAATTTTGAAGCTGAAAGATGAATTTTCTACTAAAAGCCACGAATTTTCATTAAAATACATCAATTTGCAAGAAAATTGTTGCATTTTACAGCCAAAAGGATGAGTTAACTTCTAAAAGGTTGAATTCTAAACCCAAAATATGATTTCTTTAACAAAAAATTTAAATGTTCTACCAAAAATTTAAAGTTTCATAAAAATTGTTTAATTTTCAACAGAAAAATTAATGCTGAACCGAACAGTGTAACTTTCCATCAAATTGTTGAATCTTCAACCAAACTAGATTGATTTATATAGACCCAAACAGTTGCATTTTTAATCAAACATGATGAATCAAGCAAGAAGATTAATTTTCGATAAAAAAAAGACGAATTTTCAACTGAAAAAGATCAAATTTCAAACAAGAATATCAACTTTCCACTAAAAATGGAATAGTTAAATTGTTAATTAAAAAAATTATTTCTCAGTAAAAAAAAGGAATTAGAAAAAAATAGTTAAATTTTCAACAAAGGAAATGAATTTTCAACTAAAATGATAAATCTTGGAGTAAAATGAATTTTCAAAAAAAGAGTTCAACCCAAAAGATAATTTTTTAACCCACAAGAATAATTTTCTAAAAATGGACCAGTTAAATTTTCAATGAAGGAGATGAATCGACACCCAAATAAAAAAATGAATTTTCAACAAAGTAGTTCAACTTTCAACCAAGCAGCTGAATTTTTTGACCAAAGCAGATGATTTTTCAACAGAACAGTTGAATTTTTAACAAAATAATAAAATTCTCAACCAAATACTAGAATTTTCAACAGAACGAAATGAATTCAGAAGGAATGTATTAAGCTACTTCGCATTTGAGCGAAAAAACGAAAAAAAAGGGGAGAAAGAGTACCTTTCTTGAAAACAGAGGAAAAAATGAGTCAAAGTATTTACAAAAAAGAGCTTCGCAGCCTATTAAAAAAAAAAATTTGTAAAAAAGTTTCAAAACATTTTTTTTTCAGAAAAAAATTTCCAAATTATTTCCTTGAAAAGTAGGTTAATTATCATTTCTTAAAAAACTCCTCTTCAATTCCTTACAAGAAAATTATTAGTTTAACTTTCAATTAGAAACTTCCCCCCCCCCCCCCTTCTAACGGCTTGAAAAATGTCGACGTGGCTTATGGACGGCCTCTAATTTCAGAAGCCCGCCAAAGAAATGAAGCTTTAAAAACGTTTAAATAAATTTTCACATAATTGTATTAGAGTCTCACGTAATTGTCAAAGAGCCTTTAGGTAGAAGGTCGCAAGCCTCGAGAAGAGGATATGTTCGGGGAACTCCGACATATGGGGACCAAAATTACACCAATTTGATTTCACTCCAAGTAAATGTTTTTTTTCTGTTAGAAAAATCCAATTCTAAAAACTCAGTCCAAACCTCTTTAGAAGGAAAGTCGCAAGCATCAAAAAGAGGACATGGTCGGGGGACCCCGACATATGGTCACTCAAATTAAACTTACCAGCAAAATCCAGGTAAGTCGCCAATGTAAGAATCAAAAAGCAGCTAGCGATCTCCATTTTTTTCAGATTTCGAAAGCGGTTGCTGAGAAAGAGAAATTTGAAATAATTACACTGCTATATATACACTAATATTCATCAGATTGCTTGACGCAATCACAAATGACAAAATGACGTGATAGATAAGAAAATTATTAGTATCAGTTATATAAACGCTTTTAAGGCCATGTGATCGTCACCTCAAACATTTCTTTCAAAATCAACTTACGTTCACACGAAACGTGATATCGATTTGAAAATTTGGGAAACTAAATATGAAGCACTAAGAAATGCAGCTCTGGTCCCAAATTTTTATAAGTGAGTCATTCTTTCTCAACGAATGACTCCCTACAAGCCAAAATTGGTTTGGTCGAATAAAGGTCGATAGGTGGTCAATCGAAAGGCCTTGAAGTCTGCATTCAAACTCCGAATGGGGTTGTTTACCGAAACATCATGGCCGATCAAATATGGCCGCCAAAACCACGTGACCTGCACTTTTATTTTACTTGATTATAAAACAGGCATCATCAACCCGATTGAGGTTTGGAACGTTCCAAATGGAAGGTCTTGAACTCTACTTTCAAAGCCCTTATAGTATCAATTTTTTCGTTCCGGGTAAAATCCAATATGGCGGCCAAAACCATGTGGCAAGTGGTGACTTTTGAAAAATCAATCGATTTTCACCAAATTTGGAGCCTGAGATTTTTTAGGCTCGGTGAATAATAACTTGGGGTCATATTCACAAAATTCAAGATGGCGCATCCAATATGGCGGACAACATTTTTTAAAATCAAGCTATTTCCAAGAAATTTGGTATACGGTAGGTATTCACTTGTCCAAAATTTCATTTTCCCTAAAACTCATTTTGCCGAAAAAATCACTAGATTACTAGCCGGCTTCGAAACAATTGATAGATGCAAAGATATTTTGGATAGATGGGCTTCTGCTTGCCCAATTAAAATTAGCAAGCAGAAGCCCATCTATCAATTGTTTCGAAGGCGGCTAGTAATCTAGTGATTTTTTCGGCAAAATGAGTTTTAGGGAAAATGAAATTTTGGACAAGTGAATACCTACCTTGGTATACAAGGGTTTTCGGGGTCGCTGACTACGAATACGAGTTTGGATGTGATATTCAAGATGGCATATCCAACATGGCGGTTAATTTTGGTAAATTTAGTCCGTCATCTTGGATCCGTCATCTTGAATTGCCAATTCAAGCTCGTATTCATAATCAGCGACCCCGAAAACCACTGAATATATACCAGATTTGGTGAAAATCACATGATTCTTAAAAATGTTGTCTACCGTTGGATCCGCCATCTTCAATTTAGCAAATATGACTCAAGAATCGTAACCAGTGACCCCAAAAACGCCCCAAATATGGAAGTAAGTGCCGTGATAAAGATGTTCTGCCGATCTGAAGAGAAATACGGCGTGAAGTACGAAAATTATGTTGGTGACGGCGACTCCAAGACTTACGGTAATTTGATGAAAGCAAAACCTTATGGTGATAATGTTAACATTATTAAAACAGAATGTGTGGGTCATGTTCAAAAAAGGATGGGCAAACGTTTACGCGAAGTTGTAACAAACACTGTTGAAGAAATAGAAGTAAAAACAGGAAAAAACTCCGGAAAGAAAAGGAAAAGTAAGATACTTGGAGGTAAGGTCAAACTAATAGCAAAAATGATCGATCATTTGAGTCGATACTACGGACTGGCAATCAGAAACAATTGTGATTCCATGCCAAACATGAAAAAAGCCTTTTGGGCGCCGTTCTTTCACCAACAGTCGACCGATGACAACATTCAACACGACAAGTGTCCAAGCGGAGCGAATCCGTGGTGCGCTTATCAAAAAGCTTTGGCTACAACTGGAGTAGAAGGTTTTCAGCATAGTTACAACCCACTTCCAAGCGTTGTCATAGGGGCAATCAAACCCATTTATGAAGACCTAAGTAAAGACGACTTGTTGACGAGGTGTGTTGGAGGCTTTACATATAACGCCAACGAAAGTTTGAACCAATTGATCCGGAGAATTGCACCGAAAAAGTGCACCGAAAAAGTCCATCTTCAATGAAGGGGAGGGAAAACATGTATTTAAACTAAATATTTTTACTTTTTTGATTTTAGTTAATTCTACGATGAGATACAGGGGGCACGGCAAATCATCTTTTTGAGAAGGCGTTTTCGGAAATGCTCTGTCATTGGCTTATTTTTTGCTATTTTCTTGTAAAAAATTTACTGATTAAAATTTCCCGATTCAATTTCGCTTTTAATTAAAAGGCAATGATTTTGTACAATAAACACAGGGATTTCAAATTATGTTGCGAAATCTTAATTGTGTTTACAAAAAAATAAATAAAGATTAAAAAAAAAATTTTTTTAAATAATTTTGTGTCAAAATAGAATGATTGTTTTTAAAATTGAAAAGCGGAAAATAAATTTTAGGATAACTGAACAAAATTAATACTAAGAAGTTTTTATTTTATATCGTGTATGAACATAACCTCCAATGGAAGGTTTGAATTGGGACAGCCGCTCTATTCGGTTTCGAAATCCTGAATCCAGTGTAGGATTCAGGGAAAATTTTCAGAATTAAGTAGGAAAACCTTGAAAATTTATTAAATTTAAAAACGAATGAAACCCAAATTACCTAAATCAACTAAGTAATAAAAAGAAAATTATGATGATTGGGCAAGACTATAGTTAATGAATACAATGGATCTATGGAACTAAAATCTATTTATTTTAAAATAATAAAATGGAATACATTAAAAACAAGCAATAAATCAGTAATGTATTCTCACAATAATTAAAGATATTCTAATAATTATTCTAGACTGCCACTCATTTCGGAGGCATTAAGGGTATGGCAGTTCTTTTAGAATCAATAAATGAAAACTGGACAGCGCGGGGTTTGCGCTATTGGGAAGTGTCCTTGACGATGGAAATTGTATGTGCAAACAAACCCTTTTTGCGTTTTCATGGTCATTTTTGGAACTATAGTAAATATAAAATTTCATTAAATAATGATTTCCAAAATTGGAAAAGAAATAAATTTTAAATAAGTAATCGGAAATAGAGGAAAATAAAGATTTATGAAATTTTAATAAAAAACATGATATTGAATCATTAAGATTGAATGGAAAATAAGTTAAGTTCTCCTTTAATTAATGAAAATTGTAAACAATAAAATAAAAGCTGTTTCATTAGAAATGCCTTTTAAAATAAGGGGGAAGGTGTAACGAATCACGATTCTCTTTTGAAAAAACTCTTTAGTCTATGGCAAAAACTTGATAACAGTTGTAGTGGGAAAATGGGAATCTACCTTACCATGAATAACCATGTATTTTAGCGGGAAATTTTGACTTCAGATAAATTTCCAAATTTTAACTTAAATTTTAATTCAAATATTCTATAATGAAAAAAAGGTCACTCATTAGGAGTTTAGGCCGGAAATCAAGAAGCGATAAGCTGAGATATATTAGGGAGCGTGGGAAGCATAAGTTAGGGGAGTTGAGTCATAGTTCTGTCACAGAATCAACAGCTGATTGCTGTCATGATTCTTGAATGTTCTTTTTGGATGAATCAGAAGCTGAAATAATAAATTCAGGGACTTGATGATGGTATGTGGGACTAGCTTAATTATCGATTAGGGTTATTCTAAGCATGGGTGGCTTAGGGGAAGCAGTTGACTCAACTAAAATTGAAGGTTAGCTTTTGCGTAAGATCATTTTGAATGACTGTTTTAGGGGTAGAATATTCTGGACGAATTCTTATGTATTTACGACGGTACAAATTTATGACTAAGGGACCACAGTCCCCTTTTTGATCAATAAAATTCTGTAGGAGTAGGAAGTCTATAAAAGGGTTGGAGCACGCCGCGGATTTTCTGCGAAGGGCTCTGAAAACATCATATGAGAACAATTGCCCTACAAGCACAATCAAGTCTAGGAAGGGAGCAGAATGGTGGAACACCCACCTGGAGAGACTCCGTAGAAAGACAAGAATGTTGTGCAATAGGGCAAATAGAACTAATTGCCTTCGGACTAGGACATATATAAGACAGCCCAGTGCGAATACAATAAAAATATAAGGAAGTATAAGCAGGAAGATTGGAGGGGCTTCTGCAAGGAATCGAAAAACATTCTGGAAACAGCGAAGCTCCACAAGATCCTATCGAAAAATCCGGAATGGTGAGTTTGCCGAAGATGAAGAAGCAACGCTGAATCACCTGATGGAAGTTCTTTTCTTGGGTTTTCAGCGAATCCGAACCGACCAAGAGGAGGAAGACTGCTAAGGTCGCTGATTACAAACAGGTGGAATGGGCCGTAGGGTCCTTTTGCTTCTTTAAGTCACCAGGGGCGGGTGGCATTTATCCAGCGCTTCTACAAAAAGGCATGGATTTGGTCGTCCCTCCTCTGACGAAATTATTTAGGGCAAGTATAGCTCTCAAATACGTGCCATCGGCATGGAAGGATGGCAGAGTGGCCTTCATACCCAAACCTGAGAGGGAGGGTTACACTGCTGCCAAAGATTTCCGACCAATCAGCCTAACATATTTTATCCTGAAGACGCTAGAGAAGCATCATAGAGGGCAGTGCGCTTTCCAGGCAGGCTGCTCGGTAGAAACTGCGCTTCATGCTGTTTTAGCAAAATTGGAGCAGCAGTTGGAACAAAGGGGGTATGCTGTGGGTGCTTTCTTGGATATGGAGGGTGCCTTCAGCAATACCTTATGATCAAAAAGTACCCGGAATTCTTCAATAAAACGAAAACGGTTCAATTATTCATCGATATTCATTTCATTCTCTTCAAAGAAATCTCCATTGCAAGCAATACACATATTCCAACGCTTCCTTCAATCTTTAAAACACTTTTCATAGGCCGATTTTTGAATCGCCTTTAGCTCCTTCCGCAAATTCTCATTTATCGTCTCAATCGTCTCAAAACGCCTTCCGCGAAGTGGTAACTTGCATTGTGGGAATATGAAAAAGTCACAAGGAGCCATGTCAGGTGAATACGGAGCTTGCGGAGCGGTATGAACGTCGTTTTTGGTCAAATAGTCGTGCATGGAAAAAATGTATAAAATCTTTCAGATTCTTCTCTGACAATTCTAGGTATCGTTTTCAATGTTTTAAAGTCTTTTTAAATATTCTCTCTAAATTAATTCTTCAAAATAAAAAATCATTTAAATTTTATTAGAAACCTAATGATTTTTTCTCTTTTCCTTGTAACCTTATGAAATTTTTAAAACATCTTCATAAGTTGTAATTCTTCTTTTATAGTTTCAAAATCTCTAAATATCTCTTAAACTTACTCAGGTTTTTCTAAAATGATGTAATATGGAAAAATTGCACAATTTTTCATTAGAATCTTTTACGCTCTTTTTAAAAATGTTAGGAAACAATTTTAAATATTTTGTAAAGTTTCTCAGTGTTCTCTTAGAATTCATTAAAAAAAATCATTTGAATTTTTTCCATGAATCTTAAGAACATTTTTTTCATTCTTTCGACACCCTGCCAAATTCAGTTTACCTGAAAATTGTTTACCACCTGAAAAATAAAAATTGTCATTGTCATTGTTTCATGAAACACTAAATGTCACAATGAAAAAATTTCCCGCGAAATTTAAATAATATAATTATTAATTGGGTTATTTTTAATAATTGTAGCTACATGAACGATTAGAATTTGAAATAAAACAAAAAATGTAAACAAGAAGACATTTTTGGTATTCACTTGTCCAAAATTTAATTTTCCCTAAAACTTATTTTGCCGAAAAAATCACTAGATTACTAGCCGCCTTCGAAACAATTGATAGATGGGCTTCTGCTTTGCCAATTAAAATTGGCTACCGCCTAAACTTACGCGAAATCAAAATGGCCGAAAACTGGCGACGGTCTGTGATTGGTGGAAAAATAACCCCTTTTCCAGTTCGTCCAATGAAACTTGCAAGACTTTCAAGGTTCCGCGTAGGTATAGCCATAGCTTTAATTAAATGACATGAAAGGTAAGAGTAATGGTCAGTAAATTATGTTTTTATTCAGGAATATTACAAAATATTGTATAAAGATTGTTTAGTATCTTCTACCTCCACGTGCTGATCGTCTTAATGCTGCTTCTTGTGCTCGGTGCTCACTAAATTGTTTATTTAATAGTTCTCTTTGTTGGGTCTCAAAAATTTCTTTGGCCTGAAGATGAGTTTCCGGGTAAATTGCGAGGGTATTTCCATGACCGTCCGTCTGAATATAATAAGAGATATGATATTTGTTATTCGTAGCAAACATGAGGTGACTGCTAGGGTCGAGTGACACATTCTCCGGGCCTCCTATGAGCTGAATATCGAGCGCCTGTTCTAGATTCCTAGCTTTAAAAGCCATCATCACATCGAGTCCCCCTGAGTTAATTTCCAACCAAGTAAGTTTAGAGCTCGGTGCCCTACCACGTTCAGCCGCATTTAGTGGCAATGATGAGGGTCCTGGGGATGAACAATCTACGCAAAAAGGAAAATAGGAATTTATAACGGTTTTGTCTATTATCATACGGATATACATCTCGAAAAATATTGATTTGGGGAAAAAATGTTGTTCACAAAAGTTGTAGATCTCGTCAAAACACATATTTTTTATATGAATATTTGTTTTCTGAAAATAATATTTTCCGAGAAAAATGACAAAAATAATTTTTCAGATTTTTTGTTGGAAAGGGGGTTCGGCGTGAGTGGATGGGGACTGGAGAGGGTGTGGTTCATATCTACTCACGCCTACCCCCCTTCACAACAGCAGAAGAAGGGTCCTAATCTTAGGCATTTATATGGCCCACACCCTCTCCCGCTACTCATGCCGACCCCTTTTCCAACGCCCCCTTTTCCAACAAAAAATCTGAAAATTCATTTTTATCATTTTTCTCGAAAAATTTTGATTTTGAACAAAAATATTGTTTACAAAAGTTGTAGATATCGTCAGAACACATATTTTTTATATGAATACTTTTTATCTAAAATCAATATTTTTTGAGAAAAATGAAAAAAAATGAATTTTCAGATTTTTTTTTTAAAAAGGGGTCTTTGGAAAAGGGGTTCGGCATGAGTGGGTGGAGAGGGTGTACAACTCTCGTGAATAACATTTTTGTACAAAATCAATATTTTTCGAGATTGTGAAGAAAAAAAACTAATTAAACAAAAAGTCGAAATTATTAATAACCTAAATTATATTGATCTGGGCCAAAAATCCTTTTAGTACATTCAACAAGGGTCTAAAAGGAAACCCTCGACCAAGTGTCAAGTCAATATTCTTGGGTGACTTCAAATTTCTAGGATTTCAAGACGATATACATAAACTGCACTTTCAACAAAATAGTTGAATTTTCGACCAAAAAATATTAATTTTCTACCAAAAGAGATAAAATTTTAAACCGAAAGATTGAAAATGTGGAAATTTTTTCCAAATTCAATTATTTAAAAAAAAAATGAAAATGTTCAGTACGTTTTTTAATGATAAATTTTAAGGAAGTTGGCGACTTTTGTGAAATATTCTCCTCTTTCCCCTTTTTTAAGAATATCTGTTTTTCTCCTGTTTTCAAGAAATTTCCCCTTTTTCTCGATTTTTCGTTGAATTTTTTGTTTGTTTGAAGATTTTACTATTTGATTCAAAATTCAATTATTTTGTTGAAAATGCAATAAATTCGTTGAAAATTCTCGTTTTTGGTAAAAATTCAACAACTTGGTTGAAAGTTGTCCTACTTTGTTGAAAATTTATCTTTTTGGCTGAAGATTCATCTCTTTGGTGGAAGATTTTCTTGTTAAAAATGTATTAAGTTTTTGTTAGAAATTGAACAATTTGGTTAAAATTGATCTTTTTTAGTTGAGAATTCATGTATTCTGTTGAAAATTCGTGTTTTTTAGTAGAACATTAATCTTATCAGTTAATAAATTAATTTTTGTTGTTGAAAATTCATCTCTGGTTCTGACTTTTATTTAATATTCGTATTTTTGTATTGCTTCCAACAATTTTTGATTTAAATTAACATCTTTTTTGGATGAAATATCACCAATTACACATTTTAGTTGAAAATTCATCTTTAGAGTGGAAAATTGATCTTTTCTTCTTTAAGGATCAACTATTGATTGAAAATTCATCTTTTTGTGAAAAATTCGTATTTTTGAGTAGAAAAGTAATCTTTTTTTTTTTTTTTTTTTTTTTTAATTAATTGAAAATTCAACTATTTTAGTAGAAAATTCAATTATTTGGTTTTGGGTGAAAAATTCAATTGTTTTGTGGAAATTGGTGTATTTCGTTGAAAATTCGTCTTTTTGGCTTAAAATTAATCTTCTTTTTCTAAAAATTTGTGTTCAACCCAAAATATGATTTTTTGACATGGAAAATTAATTTTTTTAATGGAAGAAATTAATTTTTATTCAAGGAGGTAAACCTTAGAAAATATGAGTTTTTCACAAACCAATTTTTTAAATTTAAACAAATATTTGAAAATTGAATCTGCAATTAAAGAAGATGAATTTTGAGCCAAATAGTTAAATTTCCAAGGAAAAAGATGAATTTTTAAGCAATAGGATTAATAATGCTCTACCAAAAATACATTAATTTTCAACAAAATTGTAAAAAAATTAATTTTTCCTGCAAACAACGAATTTTCAACAAGAGAGAAGAGTTTTCAACTAATATGATGATACATTAAAAAAAAAATTAATTTCCAACGAAAGAGTTTAACACAAAAGATGTCAAATTTCCATAAAAATTGTTTAATTTTCTACCAATTGTTGAATCTTTAACGAAACAAAATTAATCTAGACCTAAACAGTTGCATGTTTAATAAAAAAAGATGAATTTTCAACCATGAATATTAATTTTCGACCAAGAAGGACTAATTTTTAACAAAATAGATCAATTTTAAACTAGAAAAGATCAGATTCCAATGAAAAATATCAATTTTCAACAAAAAATTGTTAATTAAAAAAATCAATTTTTAACCACACAAAAAAAGCTAGTTTTCAACAAAATAGTTACATTTTTAACAAAAAAAGATGTATTTTCAACAAGAGTTCAATCCAAAAGATGATTACTTTGCCAGAAATTTTCTAAAAACGGAACAGTTAATTTTTCAACTAAGGAGATTAATCTATAAGCAAAAAAAAAAATGAATTTTTAAGAAAGTAGTTCAACTTTCAAACAAGCAGCTGCATTTTTTACCAAAAAAGATGACTTACTAAGAAAGTAGTGTAATTTAAAAAAAATAATAAATTTTTCAACCAAATAATAAAATTTTTAACGAAACGAGATGAATTACGAACCAGAAATATAATAGTAGTCTTTCCAACCAAAAGAAGTTGATTTTTCTTGTTGGGTTCTATTAATTTAGTTCTCATTAAAAAAAAACGATAAAAAGAGTTTTTTTCTTAAAAACAGGGAAAAAATTAGTCAAAGTAGGCGTCTACAAAAGGAGGGTTCAAAGGTAAAGGTTAAAAGTTAAGAAACAAATTTTGAACACGTTTTTTTATTTAATAAAAAAGTGTTTAGGGAAAAGATTCTAAACAAAATTTCGATTTTATACCGACAAGCTAAAGGTTGCCCAAATCCGCGTCAAACTGTTAGGGGGAGTGCAACTTTCGCCTCGCAAAGAGCGTGAAAGAAGGGTTGCCAACTGGACGTTTTTTTAAATTTTGAATTATTTAAAAAATGTTTCGTTTGCTAAAAAAAGGGTTGGGTGCTGTCTTTAGAAAAGTGAAATCGGTTTAATTACTGACTGGAGTCGTAAGTACTTTTGTATATAAATATTTAGAGTGGCAGCAAGACTGTGAATCTTTTAGGTTATGTTTGTTTTCCTTGAATGTATTTTTAAAATCTAAAATTTAAATATCTGCATGATTTGTCTGAACAATAAACTTTTTGTGATAGCTGATTAGATCAGCTGGAGTGCATGCATTTTATAAGTTGGCACCCCTTCTTTCACGCTCTTTCCAAGTCGAAAGTGTCGCTGCCCCCAACAGTCTGAAGCCGACCTATGACGCGAAATTTTTGGCCAGGGCAAGGTTAAAAACTCGAAATTATCTTCGTTTCATGCTAAGTTTAGAAGGGCAAGGTTAATTTTTGTCGCATCGAATCTTTCACCATAGAGAAACCTTATCTTCTGTTTTTTCTGTGATAAGCTTAATGATGAAAGGCAGGAAGTCCAAACAAAAATTCGTGAAACTATTCTGAAATTTTCATGATCTTTTGAGAAGGTCACTCATGTAGGCAAACGCGTGGTGTCCACGTGGATTAATGTCATCCCCCCCCCTCACACACGCAAACTAAAAAACTTTCTTCGTGGCATATGGATGGCCCCTAATTTCACAAAAAAACATCCCTATATTTATTCTCAGACTCAGTTTTTTTCTGTAAAAAAAATGAAAAATTCTATTTCCAAAAACTCAGTTAAGAACACGGAAGTAGTCAAAACCTTTTCAAGAAAGAAGTCGCGAACCTCAAAAAGAGGATATCTTCGGGGAACCCCAACATATGGTGACCCAAATCACACGAGTTTGATTTCAAAGTCATGTTTTTTCTGTTTAAGAAATAAAAAATTCTATTCCTAAAAATGAGTTAAGACACCGGGCGAAGTCAAAAACTTTTTAGGAAGAAAGTCGTGAGCCTCGGCACGATGATATCTTCGGGGAACCCCGACATATGGTGACCCAAATCACACCAGTTTGATTTTAAACTCATGTCTTTTTTCCGTTCAAAAAATGAAAAATTCTATTTCCAAAAATTAGTTAAGAACCCGGGCGAAGTCAAAACCCATTTAGGAAGAGAAGCGCGAGCCTCAAAAAGAGGATGTGTTCGGGGAACCCCAACATATGGTGACCCAAATCGCACCAGTTTGATTTTAAACTCATGTTTTTTCCGTTCAAAAAATAACAAATTCTATTTTCTAAAATTCAATCAACCAGGACCAAGTCAAAACCCCTTCAGGAAAAGAGTCGCGAGCCTCAAAAAGAAAGGATGTGTTTGGAGAACCCCAACATATGGTGACCCAAATTATATGAGTTTGATTTTAGAAATGTTTTTTTCTCTGAAAAAAATGGAAGATTCTATTTCCAAAAATTAGTTAAGAACCCGGAAAAAGAGTTAAGAATCCGGACAAAATCAATGGTTACCAAAATTACACTTACAAGCAAAATCCAGATACACCACCAGTGTAAGAATCAAAATGAGGCTGGCGATCTCCATTTCTTCCAGATGTCGAAAACGGCGGCTGAGAAAGAGAAATTTCCAAAAATTGCACTGACATATATACTCACATTTGTCACATTATTTAACTTTCCTTGAGATATTATTAGACCTTACGGAAGGCTTGAAGAAATTTTAAAGCAATGACAAAAATAAAAAACTGCGCAATATTCGCTTCACTAACTTTCAACACTGTGACATGACAAAATAACGTGATAGAAAACAAAACGAAGGCAAGGTTAACCACCGTAGAGATCAATCAGGTTCGATCCCTCCCCCCGAAATTATTGAAACATGTACATATTATACATAGACCAGTGGAAATAGCTAATCAATTAACAAAAATTCCGAAGGTCTTCCAAAAAATTCTATAGTTGTTTTTTTATATGATGAACATGAAACAACATTTTGCAAAACGCGATGGGGTCGGCAATTTGTTTAAAAAAATTAATTTGCAACATTTGCCCCCCATTGCTCCACGAAAATTCAAAACATTTTGCAAACTTGAGTGAGTAATTACAAATTCAGTCTCTATCTTGTTAATTGCAATTTAAATATTATTGCCGGCCGAGCAACGTTTTGCAAATTTAATAATTTGCCAATCTCGACATTTCTAACATTTGCTACCCAAAAACACAACCTTCGCAATTTTCGCTGGAATTTTAGCATTCGGATTGCAAAAAATTTAACAATAATTTAAAAAACGATAATTTGCGTTATTTCTTTAGTTTTGCAAATCATATAATAGTCTCTTCTCAATGAAAGAAAAGCAGAAACATCATTTTGCAAAACCTTCGGTATTTTCGCTGGGGAGTGATCAACAAAATAATAATTTGTTCATAATTGATAATGTTGCCGTTTAATGATAATTAAATAAATGATAATTTTTGATAATGTTGTCGTTTTGCAAATTTGATACATGATAGAGACTGAATTTATAATTACTCACTCAAGTTTGCAAAATGTTTCGAATTTTCGTGAATCAATGGGGGGCAAATGTTGCGAATTAATTTTTTTAAACAAATTGCCGACCCGATCACGTTTTCCAAAATGTTATTTTATGTTCAACATATAAAAAAACAACTATAGCATTTTTTTGAAGACCTTCCGAATTTTTGTTATTTGATTCGATTTTTATGTCTAATTCCACTGGTCTAACATATACTTTCATGTGTGTCACTGCAGCGCCCCCCCCCCTCTCCATACTTTTTCCTCATCCAAATTCCTCCCCCAAAAAAATTTTTTGACATCGTCCTTGAACGAAGATGAGGAAAACTATGAATATTGGGAAGCTCTAAAATCCAGGAAGCTACGCAGTGATGAAAAAAAAGGTTCTTTGCACAAATCAATTTAACACAAGGGCGGATCCAGAAAATTTTCTAGAAGGCGTAATTGTCAATTGCTGTCAACGAATGTATGTCAAGGAGGGGGGATTCCCCAGTGATTAATTTTTGTATTTTAATTTTAATTTATTTTATATTTTTCAATTGTAGTGGTCAAATTCATTGAAAAGTCTGAAAGCATCTGTTTGGGTTGGGAGAGCAAGGAGCTGTTGAAGAAATAAATTGTTTATCTTCAGTAATGTAAAGGTTTCAATTTATTGCACTAAACACTTCAAGATACACTGGGCTGACGTCTCGGTAGTACAAATAACGTTTTCTCTTATTTCACAAAGTTTCAAAATCAATGCAGGCGTGCGTGTGAAGCTTTTCATACTTGCTTCGACGGGAGCCGCAGAAAGAATGCACCTCAGGCCCACCTCTCCGTCCGACCTCTCCCCGCCCCCGTACTCTCTCTGTCATCCGTAGGTGTCGCGCCGAGAGCCCTTGGCTCCCGCGCTCAGTGTTGTTCCTCACGGTCATATCACGCGAGATCCAAATCTGGCATCGGAGGGGCTGCCACCCCCTTCGACCCGTTGCGGTTGGCAGTGCGGATTCTCATCAGATTCCGCACTCCACTTTTACATAGCGACGGGAAGCGGAGGCGCCACCCCTTCTCTTTCACCACCACTTTTCTTTCTCTCACCTTGATCTTTACTTCTCACAATTCTCTTTTACCTTTTTGCCCTTGCCTCACACATAATTTTGAGAATATTTGTAACAATTCAGGTAGCAGTTCAAACTCCAAATCTGAAGATCACGAAATCGAAAAACCCCTGACACAAAAACCGTTCACACCAACAACAAGTTATTAATAAACAATCTTGCCCCTTTCAAACCTCTATAAAGCGAGCCAACACGTAACATACACAAACTAACCAAACCGCCGCTGATGGGTAAAATATTGTGTGATGAAGTCCATCCTTACTCGAGGCTGCCTCAGGGAAGTCGATCGAGAACGATTCGGCGTTTTCATTTTTTACATAAATCGCGCTACACGGGGCGGCTTTCGATCCGAACATTAGTACTCGCAGTTCATATACGTCCGGATCTCTATCTTGGTCTTTTCCGCGAAACAAAAACCTTTGCGTTCGGCGACCTTCGACTCGTACCCCAACCCGTAAAAACATGTCCTTAATATCGGACATGATAGCGATCGTGTACTATCGGAAGCGCAATAAAACACCGACGAGTGATTTGAGCAGATCGGGGCCAGTCAGCAGTTGGTCATTGAGACTGGTCCCCCTGCTTTTAGCCGCGACGTCGAAAACTAACCTCACTTTTCCAGGCTTGTTTTCATTTTCTACTCCGCACTGTGGTAATTACGACGTCCTCAGCCCTTTGTTTTTCGGATCAATTCTACTCGCGCATCCGCTCTCTATGAACCGATTCATCTCTTTATAATAAAGCTCAGCGAATCGGAAATTCGAATCAAGTTTCCTCTCGAGTAAATTTAGCCTTCTTTCTGTAGCTGCACGGCCGTCATTCACATGCGGAGAATCGTTTTTCCACAGTAACCCTCTCCCCCCTTCTTTATCAATCTTACACGCGGTTTTAGATAAAATTTTTTCCGAGCGATCCTGTTTGCGAGTCTTCGAGATTGAATCAGAAACTCCCAAATTTTCTAATTGATCTCTGACATATCCATGGACAAGCCAGCCCAACGGTCCGCGAGATATCGCGAGCCTGCATTTATTGACCTTGCGTAGTTTATAGGTCGCGAGTTAATGCCAATTGTCTTGTCCAATCAATATGAGAGGGCGTGCATTTGTATAAGGTTTTATTTCTACGTTTTTAAAAATCTTTATTTGTTCTGTCACCGTACGCGATAACGATTGTGTTGGTAAGCTCAGTTCCCCGGTCACGCTGCGGATTTCAAAACTCAGTTTCTCGCATTTCGAGTTTACCGCACTGCTCCACAAACCTCGAATCGACATTTCTATCCCTTTTCCGCGTAATCCCAGGCGAGTCGCGAGTCTCTTATCAATCATCGTGACCGTCGATCCGCCGTCGAGCCATGCGTATACGGTTTCCGCGCTCTCTTTTCTGATCACCTCTACTTCAGCGAGTTTTAGCAGCCCTCTTCGCAATTCTAGTCATTTTTCCCTTCGCGAATCTTTTTGTTCCGGGTGCGATTCGATAGTGGCTTGCGCAGCAGTGAAGTCAGCGCTCTGATTGACATCTTGTGTAGTGACTTGGCGAGGATTATTTTGAGAGTCACGAGCAGTATTTTGGGAGATGCGCGGTTGATCACCGTGATTATTATACAGTGAGTCATGCCTGCTGTTATAGTGTCCACCCCTCTCCGTGCGTTGGGTGCTGTTGGGTTGACCACTGCGGTATCATTTCATGTTAGCTGTAAGTTTTTGCCATTCCTCGTTGGGTATGTGTAAGCTTGTGGTATGGCTACTATCTTTACAAATATCGCACAAAACTACCGCTCGACAGTCTCCCTTTACGTGGCCTTGACCTAAGAACCTGATTGTTGCGTACGAAGTAACGTTTAGAATTCGCGGTCGCCCTTTTGAAAATCACACAGTCTTTTACTTCGTGCTTTACGCGAAAGCAATATAAAAACGTCGTACGCGGCGACTCCGGGTTCCTCTCGTGATTAGGTTCCGCCTTCTGTCCAACTGACGCACAAACTGTCGCTATCAGGAGCCTCCTCGCTTGTTTATTCATCGTGCGGTTTTCTGTAAATAACAGGTAAATCGCGAGTATCGTCTCTAGTTCGAACAAACCAGATTTGTAGAAAATTATAGCTTCTTGTTGTAGATAATTCGCGAGTTTCTCGCGATCTGTATTATCATCGATATTAGGTAACTTCTCAAATCACAGAAATTCTAAACGTCTTTTCAGATAATACAGATTCCTTCTAATTTAACTTGTATTCAAACACAACACCTTGATGTGAGAAGTATATATCTGAAAAAAGTATCTGCCTTCGATCTCTTTAGTAGCTTAGTGATAAGAGCACCCGACAGGCAATCGGAAGACCTTTGGTACGATTCCCAGCGGAGTGAAGGAGAAAGATCTTTTTTCAGAAATTAGAATTTTGCATTTAAAAATTCAAACTCCATCTAGTCTGAAAAGAAATTAAGAATTTCTGTTATTTGGAGAGTTACTTTAGGTCGATATAGTTTATTTCCAAAAGATCGATCGTTACCAACTCCGTTGATAATACAGATTCGTTCTAGTAGAACCTGTTAGAATAAAATTTTTGTATTTAATAATATGTCAAGTAAAAGAAGACAACATTGTTTGAAATCTTTGAAAAGCTACTTTTTTTAAAATCTTAGAA
>CAKNXH010072909.1:0-19769 GCA_932178445.1 Andricus quercusramuli | reverse complement strand
ATGTATGTATGTATGTATGTATGTATGTATGTATGTATGTATGTATGCATGTCTGCCTGTATGTATGTATGTCTGTCTGTCTGTGTGTAAGTCTGGATGTCTGTCTGCATGTCTGAATGTCTGTCTGTCTGTCTATATGTATGTATGTCTGTCTGTATGTCTGTATGTATGTATGTTTGTTTGTCTGCCTGCCTGTATGTCTGTCTGTATGTCTGTCTGTTTGTTTGTTTGTCTGCCTGCCTGCCTGCATGTCTGTCTGTCTGTCTGTATGTCTGTCTGTATGTCTGTATGTCCGTCTGTCTATCTGTCTGTCTGTCTGTCTGTCTATATGTATTTCTGTATTCTGTATGTATGTTTATCTGCCTGTCTGTATGTCTGTCTGTCTGTCTGTAGTATCGTGTAGGCACGATAACTTTCGATAGTTTGATCAGATTGGATTGCGCTTTAGCACAGTTTTTTGAGGCCTGAAAAGAAAGAACGAGTTCGTGAACCAGCCATTTTGGATGAAAATTCAAAAAGTGAGCGCATTTTGAAAATTTTTGAGACCACTTGTTTTAAAGATTTGAAAATTATATTTAGGGTTATTAGTAGTACGCAAAAAGTCGAACAAAATAACCCAATTACTTTTTCTGATAAAAAAAAATTACAGGAGTTATATAATTTTCAAAATTCCAAAAAACAAACGAAAATGAATATTTTAAGCCGAAAAACGCACAAAATGAAATAAACTCAAGAGGAGAAAAATGTTTTTTTTTAAACATCCTGCAATATTTTCATAAAAACTTCTTGGATTTTTTGAATAATCAAAATTTCAAATTTTGATCGCACAAAAAATAATGAAAAATAAAAAATTCTATTTTGCTGTCAAACTATGCTAGATACGACAAAAGATGAATCGACAAAAATTGTGCATCTAAAAAAGATTTACAAATTTGTTCTGATTCGTTTTTTGATATGACGCGTCGTTTTTGTTTTATTCGTGAAAAAGCAGCATTGAAAATAGAAAAATGGAATTTTTAGACGAGTAACACAAGCTATGAAAAAAATAAGAGAGACAAAATTTGTTCATCCAAAGGAGAGGTACAAATTAGTTTGTAATCATGTTTCGATAGGATTTGTAGTTTTTGTTTTATTCGTGAAAATAACATTGCCAGTGAAAAATCAAATTTTTGCAAAAATGATTCCATTTTTGATTGAGAATCAATCTTTATTAGTTAAAACTTCAACCATTTAGTTGAAAATTAATGTATTTTGTTGAAAATTTGTCTTTCCTGGTACAAAATTAAACTTCTTGGTAAAAATTTCATTTGCTCGGTTAAAAGTGCAACTGCTTTGTTAAAAATCAATCTGATTATATTAAGAATTCACCTATTTTGTTCAAAATTCAACTTTTTTGTTGTAAATTAATAATAATGATAATAACAATAATAATAAATAAAAAAATAATAAATGTGTATTCAGAAGATCAGAATCAAATCGTTTCTGATTAACTATCAACTATCATATTTTTTCGTTGAAAATTCAACTTTTTTGATTGAAAGTTCAAGTACATGGTTGGAAATTGAACTATTTTGCCTTCTCATCGTTTTGAACAAAGTTAAGAAAGAAAAGAAAAAAATATTGTTGTTTTTCATTTCAAAATTAATTTTTTTCGACTGAAAATTCAACCATTGCGGTTTTGGTTGAAAATTTATCTTTTTCATTTGAAAATTTAACTATTAAGTTGAGAATTCTTTTTTTGTTGTAGAAAGTTAATGTTCTCTGTAAAAAATTCATTTTTTATGAGAAATTCAACTATTAGTTGAAAAATTTCTTCTTTTCACAGTAGTTAAAAAAGTCACTCTGACTTTTGGTTGAAAATTCGATACTTTTTTGTTAAAATTTAAGTCCTCGGTTGAAATTTGACTGCCTTGTTAAAAATTAATTTTTTTGGTTGAAGATTCATGATTTCAGAACGAAAATATCATATTTCCGATCAAAAATTAAATTATTTTGCTGATAATTCATTCTTTTTGGTCGAAAATTATTCTATTTTGGTAGCCTGACTATTTTGTAAAACATTTGTATTTCTTTTAATTACTTGGATAAAAATTGAATTACAGTTGAAAATTCCACTATTTGGTTGGAAATTGATGAATTTTATTGAAAATTCGTCTATTTTTTTGCCAAAAATTCTCCTTATATGAAAAATTAACTATTTCGTTGAAAATTTATTCTAATTTGATTGAATATTAAGTTTTTTACTAAAAATTCAACTATTCTATTTTCAGTTGAAAACTTATCAGTTTTTGGCGAAAATTTTTTGAAAATCCGTCTTTTTGGTAAAGGAGTACTCTTATTAGTTGAAATTTCATCTTTTTGTTCAAAAATTAATTTCTTCGGTTGAAAATTTAACTGTTCAGTTGAAAATTCATGTATTTGGTTAAAAAATGAATTCTTTTTCAGTTGAAAATTTATAATTTATTTGGAAATTAACTTCAGGTATTTCATTTTATGTGGAAAGTTTTCCTTTTTTGATAGAAAAGTAATGTTTCTCATTGAAAAATTATCTGTTTAATAAAAAAATTACCTATCTTGTTTTTTGGTGAGAAATCATTTCTTTCATTGAAAAAACCATTCAGATGAAAACTCGTTTTTTTGTTTATAAAAAATTCATCTTTCGGATTGAAAAATCGACTATTCGGTGGAAATTTCATCTTTTTGGTTGAAAATTCATCATTGTGATTGAAGATTATTATTATTTCTTTTTTTTTTTGAAAATTCGTTTCTTTTTAGTTGATAATCAATTTTTCTGAGGCAAATTAAGGAGAACATCTTCAAGGCGTTAGCATCAGTATGCAGAACAGAATTGTTCACGATTTTAGAAAAAACATTCCTTTATGCCAAATTCAAGTTCTACAAATCGGTAATCGATCCTTGATCGAGTTTTTCTGACATCTGTAAACAAACATCCACAACGTCAATAATCATAAATTTGAATAAACCTAGCTATGTAAAATATTTAATGAAAATATTCTAAATCACTTATGTTTTCAAATTAATTTTCTTATGTAATATTTTTTTATGTACAGACAGTTTTTGCAAACACTATTGTATTTCTGCTGATAGCTGCTTCTCAAAGAACTTTGTTTATCATGTAATAAAAGACAAGCTATACAAAATTATGTTGTACTTCTTCCATTCCTTTTTCATCGCAATTAGTGATATGATCTCGAAATTGAATTATTAAACTTTAACTGATTATTCAGTAATTTCCCTACCTGATTGAACAATCAATATTGTTGGCTGAAACGATAACTGTTGGATCAGGAAACAAACTTTCGAAGTATTTGTTTAAAATATTTCATGAAATATAATGGATTTCTTAGGTGATTTTATTAGAATTTCGAAACCACGACGTCCGTCTTCAATTTCAAAACTTTATCTTCTCATTGTTTGAACAATGTTAAGAAAGTAAAAAATATTTACAAGGTGTGTTTGTGCGTGTCGGAGTTAATTTATTCTTCTATTATTAAAGCCCTGGCGGAGATAACGTTGGATAAGGAAACAAACTTTCAAAGCATTCGCGTAAAACTTTATTGCAGAGAGTCTTTGTTCAAATTTCAGCATTTTCGTTATTAACTTTCGTATTAACTATTACATTTTTTCGTCGAGAATTCAACTTTTCTTATTAAAAATTCAAGTACTTGGTTTAAAGTTTAACTATTTTGCTGAAAACATAATTTTTTTATTTTTGTTGACTCTTTCAACACAATAAGAATGTCATATCGTGAAATCGAAACTACGACGTTGTCTATCTTCAAGTTAAAAACATTGCGATAACGAAAATATATTATAGTAGAGCTGAGAAGCTTTCAACTATTTGGTTAGGAATTCTTCTTTTTGGTAGAAAACTAATGTACATACTGAAAAATTAATTTATTTGTTATTGAAAATTTAATTACATGGTTTAAAATTGAACTACTTTGTAAAACATTCTTATTTGCTCGCTAGAGATTCACTTCTTTGGCCATATATTCGGACTCTGCGCTAGACAATGCCACAGTACGCTGCTCATTTGCTTCCCAGCTGATCGCTGCTCCTCCGAGAATGAATACATATTCAGTGTATGAACGTCTGTCACTCGTACAACTGGCCCAGTCCGCATTAGCGTAGCCTTCCAAGCCAATCTTTGTTTTCCGGATGGTGATTCCATGGTTTGTAGTTCCTTTTAAATAACGCAGCACCCTCTTAGCTCCCACCCAGGGCTCTCTCTTGTAACACGTGTTGTATTGACTTAACGAGTTGACGGCAAACGTGATGTCAGGACGAGTTCCCTCTGCCAAATAGATCAACGAGCCGATCAATTTCTGTAATGGATAGTCCTTCAATTCTTCCTTCGAGCAGGATTCTGGTTTTGTCAATTTCATACTGGGATCCACGGGAGGACTGACTGGTTTTGCGTTCTTCATTCCCATTTTCCCATTTTTCAACGCGAATTCCATTCCCAGGCACTGACGGACTTCCCCCAGATCTTTCAATCCAAATTGAGGTTTCTTTTTCAGTTCGGATATCCACGGTGGATTCTGTGATGCTAATTGCATATTATCCACATAGACGGCTAGCAACACAATATCATTACCGCGCTTGGCAATGTAGACACAAGGGTCGGACTCGAGAGGTTTCATTCCCAATTTCTGAATTTCGCTTATTCCACAGCCTTCCTGAAGAATAAACCGTATAATGATCGCTTTAAAAGACATACTTTATTACCTTTCATGACATCGGATAGCATTCTGGTGATTTTGCTTGCGAGTTCGTGGCCAGCTTTCGTCTTATTCAGTTTCACCCTCTCGGCCATCCCCAGTAGAATTTCCTTCAAGAGATCCGATAACTTCGTGAAAATCTCCTCTTCTAGTTTTCCATTTAAGTAGGCAGTTCCAATGTCCAATTGATGAATTTTGAGGTAATTCTCCACTGCAAGTCCCACGAGAGTCCTAATTGAGCTCAGCCGAGCTACGGGAGCAAACGTTCCATGGTAGTCAATTCCTATTCGTCGAGAAATCCTCTAGATACGAGAAGTGCTTTTCGCCTCTCGAGCTTTCCGTCCGGTCCAAACTTGTTTCGTAATACGATTCTGCAAGTTATGATATTTCGATTTCTCGGATGATCAACCAGTTCCCAGGTGTTGTTCTCGATGATCGCTTGGAGATCGTCTTCGATGGCCGCTTTCCATTCTCCCGCGTTGTTGCTCGACATTGCTTTCTTGAGAGAAATTTCTGCAACTCCTGCAATTTATTCCGCCGGCTCTGCTTCTTCGATGGCATCTCTGGCCTCCGCTTGCGCGTACATTTTTCTCGGCCTACCTCTCGCTCCAGTTTTCGCGACTTGAGGTCTACCTCTTCCTCTTCGTTGACGATCTTCGTTTTGCAGGTGCCTCCGAGGATGCTGTTCCCCTTGAGCTTGATCCAACTTCTCGTCTTCTTCTTCACTTTCCGATGACTCCCATCCATCTTCCAGGGGGAGTGGTTGAATTTTCTTTTGCTGCACTTCTAGTTCTATGCAACTTTTCTGAAAGCCGTCTGTAATGAAATCTTCAAATTCTCGATTTTCTTCAAATTCATCAACAAATTTTACATCCCGCGATGCGACTATTTTCCTTTCGGTGGGTATCCAAACTCTATACGCCTTTGACTGTTCTGAATACCCGACAAAAGTACATGATTTCGACCGCGCTTGGAATTTCCCTTTCCCTGAAGATGTGTCGAGAGTCGATCCTTTGCATCCGAATATTCTAAGATGAGCGCTGTTTTCACGTCCAAGCGTTTTGACGGACATCGGTTTTGGACGTAATTCGCTGTCGCGATCGCTTCTGCCCAAAAGGCAGGTGACAACTTCGATTCCAGCATCATACACCGGGCCATTTCCGCTAACTTCCGATTGTTCCTTCCAGCTACACCGTTTTAATCCGGAGTATGTCTGACGATGAGCCTTTGCTTGATTCCGTTCCGGGTGAGACAATTATCAAATTCCGTGTTACAATATTCGGTTCCGTTATCCGACTGCACGTTTTTGATAAGCTTCGTGAACTGCTTTTCCATGAGTGCACGAATACCTTGAAATATCTCGCCCCTCCTAGCGACTCTACGCGAATGGGTCCGCAAACGTCCGTGTGCACGATTTCTAGTGCTTCGTTCGGAAAACCTCAGGAAAGGGGGTACGTGTAATTTTTCCCGCAAAACAGATCTCACACGGCGACAAGTTTTCATTTCCCTTTACCTTTATCCCCACTACCGAACCTTTCGTCGCTCTCTTCTTCAAGTCCCTTTCGTTCAGGTGACCCATTCGTTGATGCCAAGCTTTTAACTGGGATTTTTCACATTTCGAAGTGACCGTCGCGGTCGATTCTGGGTTTTCTCTGGCATAATATAAGTTATTTACCCTATCCGCGACCCACATGGTTTCGCTCTTAGCATTCAACACGCGCGCGTTTTTTCAAGTAGAGTACGTCATAACTGCTATTCGCGATTTTGCTTACCTTCGCACATCTTCCCCTTCCTGCATCCTGTGAAGAATCAATCTTTTTAAAAGCGTGGCTTTTCTTGCTGACCCTATCTATTGGTAAATCGATTCCAGTTTCAACCAGATTTCCCGTGAAGTATTACAACCTTTAATATGTCTTAATTCCGAGGGAGAAATAGACAGGACCAAATCTGATTATGACTTGAGATCGGCGTCCTCCCACTGTTCTGCTGCTGTTCTGGAAGCTTCGGCGTCAGCTTTTGCCTCCGGTCGCGTTGTAACGCCATTTACGTATTTCCAAGTCTCGTTTCGGATCAGTTGAAATTTTATCTGCACTTTCCAGGTATCATAATTTTCTTTCCCTAGAGCTTCTACGCTTACCGAGTGCGTGGAATTCATTTTCGGGAAGATTCTCGAAAAAATCACGCTTCCCCTCGATTACTACGCTTCATTGACGCTTTCGCTTCACTGATCACTTTTGTGCACTTATTCACCTTTTTAAACCTCTATCCCGTAAAACGAATCTGGGCCCATAACCTGTTGAGAATATGTGAAACGCGGGAAGAGAATAATAAATAGCCTATATATTTACGCAAACTACAAGACTTTATTGATACAACGGGACGAGCAAATATTTCCGGACGAACCAAATGACTTCCAAGAAGGGACTGAGGGCATTTTGCTTCCCGCTGTCCTCTGGACCTCAAACAGGGCTACTAGCCCGGCTAGTTTGCCAGTACACACGGGTGGACAATACTCGGGGATTATTGAAAATTATTTTATCATTGAAAATTAATTTTTTTTGATTGAAGATTCATGATTTTACGAGAAAATTCATCTCTTTGGTTGAAAAATTAATCATTTTGCTGAAAATTCATGTAATTTGTTGTAAATTCGTCTCTTTCGGCAAAAATTAATTTCGTTGGTTAAAAATTGATATATTTTGGTTAAGGATTCAACTATTTTGTTGTAGATTCGTTTCTTTCTGATAAATTCAACTGGTTTTTATTAAAAATAAAAACATATTTTTAGCAAATTATCAACTGTTACATTTTTTGATAAAAACTCTGTTTTTCCTAGAAAATTTAACTCCTTGGTATAAAGTTGAACTATTATGTCAAAAATCGATTTTGTTGCTGAAAATTTATCTTTTTTACTTGAAAATTAAACGATCTGGTTGAAAATTCTTTTTTTTTTTTGTAGAAAATAATGCTCTTCAAGGAAAATTCACTTTTTGATAGGAAATTCAACTATAAGGCAACGAAATTATATTTTTTTGGTTGAAAATTCAATTTGGTTGAAAATTGAACTACTTTGTCAAAGAATCTTTCTCTCTTGTTAGAGATTCTTTTCTTCCATCAGAAAATATACTATTCTCTCAAAATTCTTATCTTTTTATTCCAAAATTTGTTTTTTAACCAAAAATTTAACAAAACTTCATCTTTTTGGGGAAAATTTTCGACAAAAAAGTGGAACAGTTCGATTTTCTGTTGAAAAATTGATTTTCAATTCAAGAAATGAATTTCCAATCAAATTTTGAATTTTTGAAGGAATTTCCAACCAAATAGCTGAATTTTCAACTGAAAAAAATGGATTTTTCATCCGGTAGTTGAATTTTTAACCGAAAGAAGTGGATTTTTTATTCAATAGTTGAATTTCAAACAATTTATTTAAATTTTCAACCAAGAAGAATAAATGTGTACGAGAAAGATGTATTCTGACAGAAAATGGAATAGTTCAACTTTCAGCTGAATTTTTGAACTAAAAAAGATAAATTTCCAACCCATAATGGGATAGTTGATCTTTCATTTAAAAAATGTGTTATAAAACAAAATCATAAATTTTCTACCAAAAAGAACGTATCTTCAACAAAATACATAAATTTTTAACCAAGCTGTTGAATTTTTCATAATTTTCGTAAATTTACGACCAAATTGTTGAATTTTCTAGTAATTTCAAAAACTTTCTACCAAATGAAAAAGTAATTTTTATATTTCAGAGTGTTAAATTAAAACTTTCAACGTTAGGATTTTAATGGTTCTATTTAACACATTTTTATTATGTATGTGCAATTATTATTGAATTTTGATGCTTAATAAACAGTTGAACAATTATCAATTTGGAAAAAATTTGAGTTGACTTAAGAAATATTTACAAGTTTTGATTTTTGAAGATTTCAAAATAAAATTCTGAAGCTTTTTATTGATCTTTGAATGTTTCGAGAAAATAAAAAAAATCTTGACTTTGCTGGGAAAATTTATAATGATTTTTTATTTTGAAATATTCTGAATATTATGCACTATGAGAATGAGAATTACAAAAAATATGAAATAATTTACAAACATTGCCTTATGATTGTTTCAACAAAAGAAGACAAATAAGCAGTTTTTAAAATCTTAAAATTATAATGGATCCATGAATCTATTTATGTAAAATCATCATTTCTTAAAATATTGGAAAATTTTTCTTCCCGGATTTCTAATTGTTGACATGACAACTATTCTGCGCGTGTTCGACCTCGTAACCACAGATATGATATTATCTGATTCGTGTGAGAAACGTATGAGTGTGAGTGAGACGCTAGTTGATTAGAACACATTAGAATGTCACTAATACCATGTACGTGGCAGATTTCGATCCTTCGTTCATTATATTATTAAAATTTTAAATTAATGAATTCCATTTGTCTTTTCACAGAAATATCATTGGGTATGAACCCAGGAGATGATGAGGAAAGATTCATACCTAGGGGGCGGCATACTGGATTGACAATACCAGACAGCTGGGCAGCTTCTACGCAACCTGATTTGGCTGTTTCACGTTCAGCTTCGACTAGGACAAATCAAGGAAATTACCAAGAGGATGGCCGGTTACCAGGAATTTCACTCTCAGGAGGAGGTGAAGCTGACTATCTGCGTAGGCAACGGCAGAACCCAAATGTTACTACTCCACGTGTAGGAGGAGAGCCTAAACTTAGGAAAGAAGCTGGTTCTTCTAGAAACAAACAAAAAGCTTCAGTACCTGAGGAAACATCGAATGTACCAACTGAGAAGCCTAAACGTAAACGAATTCCTCGCAAAACTGTGTATGGGACAACTGCAAAAGGGAAGAAATGGCTTGACCCAAGTTTCCTTAGGAATCAAGCAGATCATACCCAACATGCTAGTACTCTGGCAGAATTGCAGGCATCTCAAGCAGGGTTTGATCCAAGCTTATGGAATTCTGGACAGAAAGACCCTTCGAATCTACAAGGATATCCATCTGTTCATGCTGATAATCAACAGCAGGCATCTGAAGCTGGGAATCACCCATACATTTTCAATAACCAACAGCTGGATCTTTTGCAAAAACAATGGCATCAATATGCTAATGCTCACAATCCAAATCCGGCATCTGTAGCAGGGAACTACCTTTTCAATAACGCACAGCTTAACCTTTTGCAACAGCAATGGCATCTATATTCTAATGCTCAGAATCCAAATCCGGCATCTGGAGCAGGGAATTACCCACACCTTTTCAATAACGTACAGCAGAACGTTGAACATCAACAATGGCATACATATGCTAATACTCATAATCCAAATCCGGCATCTGGAGCAGAGCTTGACCCACGCCATCACATTCAAGGTCAGGGACCGGTATATGCAGACCCATCTGGAGAAATGCCGGAGAATATTCTTTCTACTGCAGGATATGGATTACCATCTTATCAGGGTGGCCATGCTCATAATCCAAATCCGGCATCTCCAGCAGATCTTGACCCACGCCAACTCATTCAAGGTCAACCGGTATATGCAGACCCATTTGAAGGAATGCCGCAGAATACTCTTTCTACTCCAGGATATGGATTTCCATCCTATCAGGGTGGCCAAGAGCATCATGGATCCGGCCATGAGCATCATGGATCCAGCCATGAGCATCATGGATCCAGCCATGAGCATCATGGATCCAGCCATGAGCATCATGGATCCGGTTATGACCAGTAATACTTTCAATAAACTAAGGCGACCATATTGCAACCAAATATACAGTTTCAATGAAAATATCATCAAATTAATTTTCTTATGTAATATTTCTTCATGTACAGACAGTTGTTACAAACACTATTGTATTCCTGCTGATATCTGCTCCTTAAAGAACTTTGTTTATCATGTAATAAAAAACAGTATATAAAAAATTATGTTGTACTTCTTCCACTCCTTTTTCATCGTAATTAGTGATATAAGCTCGAAATTGAATTATTAAACTTTGACTGATTATTCAGTAATTTTCCGTAGCTGATGGAACAGTCAATATTGCTGGCTGAAGCGATAACTGTTGGATCAGAAAATAAACTTTTGAAGTCGTTCAAATTTCAAATCGTTGAATCGATTTCTTAGGTGATTTGATTAGAATTTCGAAACCATGAAGAATGAAAAACTTTAATAAAACAACGCAATCGTATGATATTGTTGACTCTATTAACACAATGACAATGTGATACTGCGAAATCGTAACCATGACGTTGTCCGCCTATAATTTGAAAACAATACCTTTCATTGTTTGAACAATGTTAAAAAAGAAGAAAATATTTACAATGTGTGTATGTGTGTGTGTCAAAGTTAGTTTATTCTTCTATCAGTAAAGCCCTGGCGAAGATAACGTTGGATAAGGAAACAAACTTTCGAATTATTTGTCAACAACTTTAGTGCATAGAGTCGGACTGAAATATTTCAGGAATTATGCTCGACCAATTCAGGGTCCTCGATCGCTACTTTTCAACCAAATTAGCTGTAGCTGAAAATTCTCATTTTTCAATAGAAAATGAATTTTATTAACAGAAAATTTAACTATTTCATTTTTAGTTGAGAATCAGTTCCTGGTACAAAATTAAACTTCTTGTTAAAAATTTAATTTGCTTAATCAAAAGTGCAACTGCTTTAATAAAAATCAATCTGATTATATTGAGGATTCAACTATTTTGTTTAAAATTCAACTTTTTCGTTGAAAATTAATAATAATGATAATAACAATATTAATAAATCAAAAAAATAACAAATTTGAACTATTTTGCTGAAAAAATTGATTTCTTCATTCTAGTTGACTCTGTCAACACAATAAGAATTTCATATTGTGAAATCATAACCGTGACGTTGTCTGTTTTCAATTTGAAAACATTGCCTTCTCATCGTTTTAAACAATCGATTCGTGTGAGAAACGCGCGAGTGCGAGTGAGACGCCAGTTGATGAGAGTCTCTTTGGCACTCATGAATACGACTATTTTGAACTTGGCCTTACTCCGAACACATATATACGAGCGCCTATCTGAAAATTCTTCAGTTGCTTTCTGTAAAAATGAGGTTTCTTTTCGTTGCTTCTGCCATCATGCTGATGGTCTCCAGCTATATTGGTAAGTTTCATAATAATCATTATTATTCCACTACGTGGCAAATCTCGATCCTTCGTCCCTTATATCTTTAACATTTGGAATTGATGAATTTCATTTGTCTTTTCACAGAAATATCATCAGCTACGGACCCAGGAGATAGGAAGGGAAAGCGTGTAAGTCGTACCGACAAACCTAAAAGTAAACAACCTCGTGATCCGGCAACTGGGCAATTCGCAAGTAACAGGAATCACTTGCTTGAAATTTACCTTTCACGTCAACCAAATCATGCCAAACATATTAGTACTCTGCATACACAGGAGTCATCTCAAGCAGGATTTGACCCACGCATACTCAATCAAGGACAGCATCACCATTGGAATCAACAAGGATATCCATTTGTTCAAACTCAGAATCAACAGCAAGTATATGTAGCAGGAAATCACCTACATCCTTTCAATCCTGGACAGCAGAACCATTTGAATCAACAAGGGTATCCATATCCTAATGCTCATGATCCAGGACAGGCATCTGTAGCATGGAATAACCCATCCGATCTCATTCGAGGACAGACTCCAGAACAACTACACCCAACTGATGGAATGCTGGCGAATTCTTTATTTGAAGCAGGATATGGGCCTCAATATCTTCAGGGTAGCCCTGGGCAACATGGACCCGGCCATCACCAATAATACTTCGAATAAAATAAGACGACCATATTAAAACCCAATATACGATTTTAATGAAAACATTCTAAATCAAACATTTATGTTTCAAAATTAATCTTTGTATGTAATATTTCTTCATGTACAGACAGTTTTTTCAAACAATATTCTATTTCTGATGATATCTGCTTCTGAAGAAACTTTGTTTATCATGTAATAAAAAACAGGCTATAAGAAATTATGTTGTACTTTTTTTATTCCTTGTTCATCGTAATTAGAGATGTGAGATCGAAATCGAATCATGAAAAATTGTATGGTCGACTGATTATTCAGTAATTTCCCTAGCTGATGGAACAATCAATGTTGCTAGCTGAAACCAAGAATTTAAATAAAAAATATGTGTGTGTGTGTCAAAGTTAGCTTATTCTTCTGTCAATAAAGCCTAGGCGGAGATAGCGTTGGATCAGGAAACAAACTTTTGAAGTATTTTTCTCAAATATTGTGCAATTTTTATTCTCAAAATTTAGAAGATGCTAGATGCCTATGATTGTAGCTTGGGTGATATCATTGCAGAGAGTCTGACTGGAATATTCCGTGAATTATAATCCATTTTGTTAGGTGATTGTATTACAATTTTAAAAACGTGAAGAATAGAAAACTTCAATAAAACAACACAATAGTACGATATTGTTGACTCTATCAACACAATAAGAATGTCATATTGTGGAATCGTAACCATGACGTCTATCTTCAATTTGAAAACATTTCCTTCTCATTGTTTGAACAAAGTTAAGAAAGAAAAATATATTTACAATGTCAAAATAATAAGGAATCGATGGGTTCCAAATCAACCCTTGGTATACACACTTTAGTTTTACAACGAGGTATACACACTGGGTTAGGTTGACCCGGCAAACTTTAACAGCTCATATCTTCGTTCCTAATTGAACAATTTTGCCTCTTTTTTTTGGGTTTTATACGGCGATTTTTCGCACGCGTTAGCATTTTGACGAATTAGCTGCAAAAAATAAATAATTTTGATTGATATTTTGAATTCAAGAATATCATAGCGTGGTAAGACGCACATGAGTGTAAATCAGTCAGCAGATGAAAAGCGTACGCTGGGAGACATGATCGTCACGTAGGCACACACACACAAACAATACACTCTGGCACACGAATTAGACTATTTACTTCCAACATGACCTATGAACAGTACAAATATACAAATAAAATAACATTTACTTGCATTTAGATTTTTCTGTTTTTCTGGATTTTGAAACACCATATACACACTGGGTTAAAAATACCCGAAGAACAGATCATGCAAAATCGCGCCGGGTCAGCGTAACCCAGTGTGTATACCAAGGGTGAATAATACCGATTCGGGGTCCTCAAGCGCTACTTTTCAAGAAAATTCTGTTTTAGATTTTCAAAATTTGTTTCGGTAGTTGAAAAATCTTATTTTTCAGTGAAAAGTAATTTGATCAGCCGAAAATTAAACCATTCCATTTTTAGTTGAAAATCAATCTTTATTATTTTGAAATTCAACCATTCAGTGGAAAATTAATGAATTTTGTTGAAAATTTGTCTTTCTTGATAGAAAATTAAATTTCTTGGTATAAATTTCATTTCTTTGCTTAAATTATGGTGAATGTGTATGCAGAAGATATTTATAGAAGTGGCGCGTAATCATTTTGGTTGATTTGTAATTTTTTTTGGACCTAACTATTTTTATTCAAAATTCAAATCGTTTCTGATCAACTATGAACCATCACATTTTTTGTTGAGAATTCAAGTTTTTTTTATCGTTCATGATTTTGGATAAAAAATTCATGTTTTCAGTTAAAAATGTAACAATTAGATTAAAAGATTGTCTTCTTTTTTGTTAAAAGTTCACTTTTCGCCCAAAAATATAAATATTCAATTTTTTGTTAAAAATTCATCTCTTTAAGTAAAAATGCATTTTTTTAAATTGAAGATTCGTAACTGCAGTTGAAAATTCATTTCTTTGGTTCAAAATTAAACTATTGTTTCGAGAATTTGTTGTTGTTTTTAGTTTCAAAATTAATCTTTTTGACTGAAAATTCACCCATTGCAGTTTCGGTTGAAAATTCGACTTTTTTCGTTTGAAAATTCAAGTCCTTGGTTGAAATTTGACTGCCTTGATAAAAATTAATTTTTTTGTTTGAAGATTCATGATTTCGGAACAAAAATATTCATAGTCTTGGTTGAAAAATTTAATTATTTTGCTGAACATGCATATATTTTGCTGAAAATTTATTCTTTCTGGCCGGATATTATTCTATTTTGGTAGAGGATTCAACTATTTTGTTAATTTTTTTTTATAGCTTCAACTGTTTTTTTATTAAATTATCAACAATTATATTTTTCGTTAGGAATTCTTGTTTGATGTTTTTTTTTTCTAAATTTAACTCCTTGGTTTAACGTAGAACTGAATGTTGTAAAAAATTAATTTTTTTGTTGAAAATTGTCTTTTTTCAATTGATTTGACTAGGTATTCATTTTTTATAGGAAAGTCAACTATTCGGTACAAAAATTATATTCTCTCGTTGAAAATTCAATTAGTTGCTTAAAAATTAAACTACTTTGTTGAAAAATACTTTTTTCTTGTTGAAGATTTTCTTTTTTTGTCAGAAAATTAATTTTTTCACTGAAAATTTAACTATTCTATCGTTAGTTAAAAACTTAGCAGTTTTCGGTTGGAATTTGTTGAAAATCCGTCTTCTTTTGGTGAAAAAATACTCTCTCTAGTTGAAATTTCATCTTTTTGTTAAAAATTAATTTCTTTGTTTGAAAATTCAACTGTTTTGTTGAAAATTTATTTGTTGGTTGGAAAATTCGTTTCTTTTCAGTTGAAAGTTAATTTTGCTGAAAACTCGTTTTTTTTATTTACTTTTCTAACTGAAAATTGAAATATTATATTTTTTGTTCGTAGATTTATCTTCTTAAGTTTAAAATTAAATTATTTTGTTCACAATTAATTTTTTTGTTTGAAATTCTATTGTCTAAACTGAAAGTTTGATTCTTCTATTTTTCGTTAAAACATGATTTTGGTAAGAAAAAATAATATTTGGTTGAAAATACGTTTTTACTTTTGGTTGAATATCAATTTTTCTAACATTTCAACTATTCTAAATTTGGTTGAAAATTTTGAAAAAATTGAATCTAAAATAATTTTTAATAAGATTTCCGAAATTCTCAAAAAAATAATTGGGATTTTAAGGTAATTTTTTTACTTTTGCAAGATTTTCCAAAATTGTTTGGAAAAGTTTTAATGTATAAATTAATGTTTCTAACTTGAAATTGCTTAAAATGGCATACTTTGGAAAGATTATACATTTTTTCATTCATTCTTCAATTCGCAGAATTGAATTCAAAAATAGGAATACACAAGAAATCAAAAATTAAAAATAATGCAAAATATTTTCTAAATACAAAGACGAATCAAATTTTTTATTTGAAATGATAATTTTTCGATTAGGAAAAAGAGAAGGTAAAGTTTTGTCGCACCCTGTCCCTTTCTCAGCTTGATGATTTCTTTACAAAAATTGTCAGAATTACTCTATTTGTAAATTTATAAGCAAAAAGTCTTTTCTATAATTCCCTTAATTTTCAATAAAGTGTATTAATATTATAGATATGTACTATGAGAATGAGAATTACAAAAAATATAAAATAATTTACAAACATTGCCTCATGATTGTTTCAACAAAAGAAGAAAAATAAGCACTTTTTACAATCTCAAAATTATAATGGATCCATAAATCTATTTATGTAAAAGTATCATTTCTTAAAACTATAGAGAATTTATTTTCCAGATATCTAATATTGTTGGCATCACAAATACTCTGCGCGTGTTCGACCTTTCAACGACCGATACGAAATTGTCTGATTCGTGTGAGAAACGCGTGAGTGCAAGTGAGAAGCCAGGAGATTAAAGTCTCGGCGGCACTCATAAATATAACTGCTATGAACTTGGTCTTACTCTAAGCATATAAATACGAGGGCGTATCAGAGAATTCGTTAGTTGCCTTCTGCGAAAATGAGGTCCCTTTTCTGTGCTTCCGCCGTCATCTTGCTGGTCTTCAGTTATATTGGTAAGTATAATAATAATTATTATTATTCCAGTACGTGGAAAATGTCGATCCTTTGTTCATTATCTCTCTAAAATTTTAAATTCATGAATTTCATTTGTCTTCACAGAAATATCATTGAGTATGGACCCAGGAGATGATGAGAAAAGATTCATACGTCGGGGGCGGAAAACTGGATTGACAATAGGAGACGGCTGGGCAGCTTCTGCACAACCTGACTTGCATGCTTCAGGTTTAGGTTCGATTAGGACAGATCAAGGAAATTACCAAGAGGATAGCCGGTTACCAGGAATTTCACTCTCAGGAGGAGATGAAGCTGACTATCTGCGTCAGCAACAGCTGAATCCATTTATTACAACTCCACGTGTAGGAGGAAAGCCTAATCTTAGGAAAGGACCTAGGTCATCTAGAGACAAACAAAAAGCTCCAGTACCCGAGGATGCATCGAATGCACCAACTGAGAAGCCTAAACGTAAACCAATTCCTCGCAAAACTGGGCATTGGACAACTGAAAGAGGGAAGATATGGCATGACCAAAGTTTCTTAAAGCCAGAATACCGTGAATCTAGAAATCAAGTAGATCATACTCAACATGTTGATCCTCAGTTTCAAGGGCAGGAATCTCTAGCAGGGTTCGACCCAAGCTTATGGAATTATGGACAGCATGACCCTTCGTATCAACAAGGGTATCCATATGGTCCTACTCATAATCAACAGCAGGCATCTGTAGCGTGGAATCACCCACACCCTATCAAGATTGAACAGCAGAACCTTGACAATCAGCAATGGAATCTATACGCTAATCCAAATCTGGCATCTGGAGCCGAGTTCGACCCACGCCATCACATTCGCGGTCAGGAACGGGTATATGCAGACACCCTTGATGGAATGCCGGAGAATACGCTAACTAGGGAAGGATATGGATTTCCATTACCTCATGGTGGTCATGGGCATTATGGATCTAGCCATCACCAATAATGCTTTCAATAATCTAAGGCAGCCATATTGAAACGAAATATACAGTTCCAATGGAAATATCATTCTTATCTTAACACTTATGTTTCTTCTGATATCTGCTCCTCAAAGAACTTTGTTTATCATCTAATAAAAAACAGGCTATAAAAATTATGCTATACTTCTTCCATTCCTTTTCCATCGTAATTAGTGATGTCAACTCGAAATTGATATAAAGATATAATGTTTGTGTGTCAAAGTTAGTTTATTCGTCTAACAGTAAAGCCCTGGTGGAGATAACGTTGGATAAGGAAACAAACTTTTGAAGCATTTGCTCAAGATTTTATTGCAGAGAGTCCAACTGACATATGTCATGAATTATAATCTACCAATTCAGGGTCCTCGATCGCTACTTTTCAACAAAATTCTGTTTTTGATTTTATAAATTTGTTTCGGTAGTTGAAAATTCTTATTTTTCAGCTGTTGGTCATCCTCAGGTGAATCATACCTAAAAAAAATCACGTGCGTCCTAAACTATGACCTAAGACAGATTTATGTGTAAACATCTTCGGTAAACGTTGACTGAAATTGAAATCTTACATAAAGCAAATAATAACTCACGCACATGTGGGAGTATAAAAATTTATTTTCTCTTATGTATAATGTCGTGAAATTATGGTAATTAATCAAACTTTTCATACATTTTAAAAATTAGAGGGAAATGGCTTGATGGTATAATAATAATAATAATAATAATAATTGATCCCCATCATGCACTTGACAACAACAATTTTTTTTAAATTGGGGAAAAAGTCAGGGATTTGGAAATAAAATCTTACAAAAGTCCGAGATTTATATAACTTTAAATAACTGTCAAGCCGAATAGATTTGAAAATTGTCAAATTTTATTTGAAATTATTTTATTCCGCTTATAAAACATTCTAGGTTCAAAATGTTACAAATGTAATATTCTGGTTTTTGAATATTAATGGTCAGGGAAAATGAAAAGGTGGTTAGAGAAAAATTAGAGAATTTTTAAAATTAAGTTTTGCGGTCTTTCTTTTTTTGTAGTTGCTTCTTCCTGAAAATGACCTTTCTAGTTGTAAATTTTATTATTTGTTTGAAAATGCAATAGTTTTGTTCCAAAATCAATCTTTTTGCTTGAAAATTCCACTATTTCATAGAAAATTTACTTTTTGACAGAAATTCATATTTTAGTGTTGAAAAATAAATTTGAATGTTTTTTGGATAAAAATTCAACTATTTTTTGAAAAATGTACATTTTTTATTAAAACATTCATCTATTTGAGCAGAAAATTAATCTTTTTTTGATAAGAATGCAACTGTTTGGTTGAAAATTCAACTATTTCGTAGAAAATTTACCTTTTGAGAAAAATTCACATTTTGTGTACAAAAATTAATTTACATAATTTTTCGATGAATATTCTACTATTTTTTTTAATATTTGTCTTTCTGATTTAAAAAGTCATCTGTTTTAGTAGAAAATTGATCTTTCTTCGATGAAAATGCAACTGTTTGATTAAAAATTAAATAATTTTTTTGAAACGGCATCCTTTTTGTATGAAAATTCAACTGTTATCATCGAAAATTCGTCTTTTTGGGTTGAAAATTCAGATATCTTCGTAGAAAATTTACTTCTTATTTAAACTGTTTTTCTTTTTTTCAAAATTTTGTTTGAAACACTTTGTTAAAAAATAATTTTTTCGTTGAAGATTCATATTTTTATTTGAAAATTCATCTCTTTGGTTAAAGTTTGACTATTTAGTTGAGAACTGATTTTTTATAATTGAAAATTTAACTGCGTGGAAAAATTTTTTTGCTGAAAATTCCTATTTTTCTGGTTGAAAATTTAATGTTTCTACAGAAAATTTGTCTTTTGGCTTTCAGGATCAACAATTCAAGTGAACCTTTTTTTCTTCCATTACTGATAAATCTTTTTATTTGTTGAAAATTCGTCTTTTTGATTTTGAAATTAATTTTTTTTCAATTACATTTCATCCTTCTAGGTTGAACTATCACCTATTAAACTTTTTTGTTACGAATTTTCTTTTAAGGTTGAAAATCAGGGAGAATTATTTATTGGATAACTAAAGGTACAAGTAAATTCATATACCTATAAAAATTCTATATTTCTTATACTTCCTG
>CAKNXH010072908.1:0-19605 GCA_932178445.1 Andricus quercusramuli | reverse complement strand
ATGTATGTATGTATGTATGTATGTATGTATGTATGTATGTATGTATGCATGTCTGCCTGTATGTATGTATGTCTGTCTGTCTGTGTGTAAGTCTGGATGTCTGTCTGCATGTCTGAATGTCTGTCTGTCTGTCTATATGTATGTATGTCTGTCTGTATGTCTGTTTGTTTGTCTGCCTGCCTGTATGTCTGTCTGTATGTCTGTCTGTTTGTTTGTTTGTCTGCCTGCCTGCCTGCATGTCTGTCTGTCTGTCTGTATGTCTGTCTGTATGTCTGTATGTCCGTCTGTCTATCTGTCTGTCTGTCTGTCTGTCTATATGTATTTCTGTATTCTGTATGTATGTTTATCTGCCTGTCTGTATGTCTGTCTGTCTGTCTGTAGTATCGTGTAGGCACGATAACTTTCGATAGTTTGATCAGATTGGATTGCGCTTTAGCACAGTTTTTTGAGGCCTGAAAAGAAAGAACGAGTTCGTGAACCAGCCATTTTGGATGAAAATTCAAAAAGTGAGCGCATTTTGAAAATTTTTGAGACCACTTGTTTTAAAGATTTGAAAATTATATTTAGGGTTATTAGTAGTACGCAAAAAGTCGAACAAAATAACCCAATTACTTTTTCTGATAAAAAAAAATTACAGGAGTTATATAATTTTCAAAATTCCAAAAAACAAACGAAAATGAATATTTTAAGCCGAAAAACGCACAAAATGAAATAAACTCAAGAGGAGAAAAATGTTTTTTTTAAACATCCTGCAATATTTTCATAAAAACTTCTTGGATTTTTTGAATAATCAAAATTTCAAATTTTGATCGCACAAAAAATAATGAAAAATAAAAAATTCTATTTTGCTGTCAAACTATGCTAGATACGACAAAAGATGAATCGACAAAAATTGTGCATCTAAAAAAGATTTACAAATTTGTTCTGATTCGTTTTTTGATATGACGCGTCGTTTTTGTTTTATTCGTGAAAAAGCAGCATTGAAAATAGAAAAATGGAATTTTTAGACGAGTAACACAAGCTATGAAAAAAATAAGAGAGACAAAATTTGTTCATCCAAAGGAGAGGTACAAATTAGTTTGTAATCATGTTTCGATAGGATTTGTAGTTTTTGTTTTATTCGTGAAAATAACATTGCCAGTGAAAAATCAAATTTTTGCAAAAATGATTCCATTTTTGATTGAGAATCAATCTTTATTAGTTAAAACTTCAACCATTTAGTTGAAAATTAATGTATTTTGTTGAAAATTTGTCTTTCCTGGTACAAAATTAAACTTCTTGGTAAAAATTTCATTTGCTCGGTTAAAAGTGCAACTGCTTTGTTAAAAATCAATCTGATTATATTAAGAATTCACCTATTTTGTTCAAAATTCAACTTTTTTGTTGTAAATTAATAATAATGATAATAACAATAATAATAAATAAAAAAATAATAAATGTGTATTCAGAAGATCAGAATCAAATCGTTTCTGATTAACTATCAACTATCATATTTTTTCGTTGAAAATTCAACTTTTTTGATTGAAAGTTCAAGTACATGGTTGGAAATTGAACTATTTTGCCTTCTCATCGTTTTGAACAAAGTTAAGAAAGAAAAGAAAAAAATATTGTTGTTTTTCATTTCAAAATTAATTTTTTTCGACTGAAAATTCAACCATTGCGGTTTTGGTTGAAAATTTATCTTTTTCATTTGAAAATTTAACTATTAAGTTGAGAATTCTTTTTTTGTTGTAGAAAGTTAATGTTCTCTGTAAAAAATTCATTTTTTATGAGAAATTCAACTATTAGTTGAAAAATTTCTTCTTTTCACAGTAGTTAAAAAAGTCACTCTGACTTTTGGTTGAAAATTCGATACTTTTTTGTTAAAATTTAAGTCCTCGGTTGAAATTTGACTGCCTTGTTAAAAATTAATTTTTTTGGTTGAAGATTCATGATTTCAGAACGAAAATATCATATTTCCGATCAAAAATTAAATTATTTTGCTGATAATTCATTCTTTTTGGTCGAAAATTATTCTATTTTGGTAGCCTGACTATTTTGTAAAACATTTGTATTTCTTTTAATTACTTGGATAAAAATTGAATTACAGTTGAAAATTCCACTATTTGGTTGGAAATTGATGAATTTTATTGAAAATTCGTCTATTTTTTTGCCAAAAATTCTCCTTATATGAAAAATTAACTATTTCGTTGAAAATTTATTCTAATTTGATTGAATATTAAGTTTTTTACTAAAAATTCAACTATTCTATTTTCAGTTGAAAACTTATCAGTTTTTGGCGAAAATTTTTTGAAAATCCGTCTTTTTGGTAAAGGAGTACTCTTATTAGTTGAAATTTCATCTTTTTGTTCAAAAATTAATTTCTTCGGTTGAAAATTTAACTGTTCAGTTGAAAATTCATGTATTTGGTTAAAAAATGAATTCTTTTTCAGTTGAAAATTTATAATTTATTTGGAAATTAACTTCAGGTATTTCATTTTATGTGGAAAGTTTTCCTTTTTTGATAGAAAAGTAATGTTTCTCATTGAAAAATTATCTGTTTAATAAAAAAATTACCTATCTTGTTTTTTGGTGAGAAATCATTTCTTTCATTGAAAAAACCATTCAGATGAAAACTCGTTTTTTTGTTTATAAAAAATTCATCTTTCGGATTGAAAAATCGACTATTCGGTGGAAATTTCATCTTTTTGGTTGAAAATTCATCATTGTGATTGAAGATTATTATTATTTTTTTTTTTTTTTGAAAATTCGTTTCTTTTTAGTTGATAATCAATTTTTCTGAGGCAAATTAAGGAGAACATCTTCAAGGCGTTAGCATCAGTATGCAGAACAGAATTGTTCACGATTTTAGAAAAAACATTCCTTTATGCCAAATTCAAGTTCTACAAATCGGTAATCGATCCTTGATCGAGTTTTTCTGACATCTGTAAACAAACATCCACAACGTCAATAATCATAAATTTGAATAAACCTAGCTATGTAAAATATTTAATGAAAATATTCTAAATCACTTATGTTTTCAAATTAATTTTCTTATGTAATATTTTTTTATGTACAGACAGTTTTTGCAAACACTATTGTATTTCTGCTGATAGCTGCTTCTCAAAGAACTTTGTTTATCATGTAATAAAAGACAAGCTATACAAAATTATGTTGTACTTCTTCCATTCCTTTTTCATCGCAATTAGTGATATGATCTCGAAATTGAATTATTAAACTTTAACTGATTATTCAGTAATTTCCCTACCTGATTGAACAATCAATATTGTTGGCTGAAACGATAACTGTTGGATCAGGAAACAAACTTTCGAAGTATTTGTTTAAAATATTTCATGAAATATAATGGATTTCTTAGGTGATTTTATTAGAATTTCGAAACCACGACGTCCGTCTTCAATTTCAAAACTTTATCTTCTCATTGTTTGAACAATGTTAAGAAAGTAAAAAATATTTACAAGGTGTGTTTGTGCGTGTCGGAGTTAATTTATTCTTCTATTATTAAAGCCCTGGCGGAGATAACGTTGGATAAGGAAACAAACTTTCAAAGCATTCGCGTAAAACTTTATTGCAGAGAGTCTTTGTTCAAATTTCAGCATTTTCGTTATTAACTTTCGTATTAACTATTACATTTTTTCGTCGAGAATTCAACTTTTCTTATTAAAAATTCAAGTACTTGGTTTAAAGTTTAACTATTTTGCTGAAAACATAATTTTTTTATTTTTGTTGACTCTTTCAACACAATAAGAATGTCATATCGTGAAATCGAAACTACGACGTTGTCTATCTTCAAGTTAAAAACATTGCGATAACGAAAATATATTATAGTAGAGCTGAGAAGCTTTCAACTATTTGGTTAGGAATTCTTCTTTTTGGTAGAAAACTAATGTACATACTGAAAAATTAATTTATTTGTTATTGAAAATTTAATTACATGGTTTAAAATTGAACTACTTTGTAAAACATTCTTATTTGCTCGCTAGAGATTCACTTCTTTGGCCATATATTCGGACTCTGCGCTAGACAATGCCACAGTACGCTGCTCATTTGCTTCCCAGCTGATCGCTGCTCCTCCGAGAATGAATACATATTCAGTGTATGAACGTCTGTCACTCGTACAACTGGCCCAGTCCGCATTAGCGTAGCCTTCCAAGCCAATCTTTGTTTTCCGGATGGTGATTCCATGGTTTGTAGTTCCTTTTAAATAACGCAGCACCCTCTTAGCTCCCACCCAGGGCTCTCTCTTGTAACACGTGTTGTATTGACTTAACGAGTTGACGGCAAACGTGATGTCAGGACGAGTTCCCTCTGCCAAATAGATCAACGAGCCGATCAATTTCTGTAATGGATAGTCCTTCAATTCTTCCTTCGAGCAGGATTCTGGTTTTGTCAATTTCATACTGGGATCCACGGGAGGACTGACTGGTTTTGCGTTCTTCATTCCCATTTTCCCATTTTTCAACGCGAATTCCATTCCCAGGCACTGACGGACTTCCCCCAGATCTTTCAATCCAAATTGAGGTTTCTTTTTCAGTTCGGATATCCACGGTGGATTCTGTGATGCTAATTGCATATTATCCACATAGACGGCTAGCAACACAATATCATTACCGCGCTTGGCAATGTAGACACAAGGGTCGGACTCGAGAGGTTTCATTCCCAATTTCTGAATTTCGCTTATTCCACAGCCTTCCTGAAGAATAAACCGTATAATGATCGCTTTAAAAGACATACTTTATTACCTTTCATGACATCGGATAGCATTCTGGTGATTTTGCTTGCGAGTTCGTGGCCAGCTTTCGTCTTATTCAGTTTCACCCTCTCGGCCATCCCCAGTAGAATTTCCTTCAAGAGATCCGATAACTTCGTGAAAATCTCCTCTTCTAGTTTTCCATTTAAGTAGGCAGTTCCAATGTCCAATTGATGAATTTTGAGGTAATTCTCCACTGCAAGTCCCACGAGAGTCCTAATTGAGCTCAGCCGAGCTACGGGAGCAAACGTTCCATGGTAGTCAATTCCTATTCGTCGAGAAATCCTCTAGATACGAGAAGTGCTTTTCGCCTCTCGAGCTTTCCGTCCGGTCCAAACTTGTTTCGTAATACGATTCTGCAAGTTATGATATTTCGATTTCTCGGATGATCAACCAGTTCCCAGGTGTTGTTCTCGATGATCGCTTGGAGATCGTCTTCGATGGCCGCTTTCCATTCTCCCGCGTTGTTGCTCGACATTGCTTTCTTGAGAGAAATTTCTGCAACTCCTGCAATTTATTCCGCCGGCTCTGCTTCTTCGATGGCATCTCTGGCCTCCGCTTGCGCGTACATTTTTCTCGGCCTACCTCTCGCTCCAGTTTTCGCGACTTGAGGTCTACCTCTTCCTCTTCGTTGACGATCTTCGTTTTGCAGGTGCCTCCGAGGATGCTGTTCCCCTTGAGCTTGATCCAACTTCTCGTCTTCTTCTTCACTTTCCGATGACTCCCATCCATCTTCCAGGGGGAGTGGTTGAATTTTCTTTTGCTGCACTTCTAGTTCTATGCAACTTTTCTGAAAGCCGTCTGTAATGAAATCTTCAAATTCTCGATTTTCTTCAAATTCATCAACAAATTTTACATCCCGCGATGCGACTATTTTCCTTTCGGTGGGTATCCAAACTCTATACGCCTTTGACTGTTCTGAATACCCGACAAAAGTACATGATTTCGACCGCGCTTGGAATTTCCCTTTCCCTGAAGATGTGTCGAGAGTCGATCCTTTGCATCCGAATATTCTAAGATGAGCGCTGTTTTCACGTCCAAGCGTTTTGACGGACATCGGTTTTGGACGTAATTCGCTGTCGCGATCGCTTCTGCCCAAAAGGCAGGTGACAACTTCGATTCCAGCATCATACACCGGGCCATTTCCGCTAACTTCCGATTGTTCCTTCCAGCTACACCGTTTTAATCCGGAGTATGTCTGACGATGAGCCTTTGCTTGATTCCGTTCCGGGTGAGACAATTATCAAATTCCGTGTTACAATATTCGGTTCCGTTATCCGACTGCACGTTTTTGATAAGCTTCGTGAACTGCTTTTCCATGAGTGCACGAATACCTTGAAATATCTCGCCCCTCCTAGCGACTCTACGCGAATGGGTCCGCAAACGTCCGTGTGCACGATTTCTAGTGCTTCGTTCGGAAAACCTCAGGAAAGGGGGTACGTGTAATTTTTCCCGCAAAACAGATCTCACACGGCGACAAGTTTTCATTTCCCTTTACCTTTATCCCCACTACCGAACCTTTCGTCGCTCTCTTCTTCAAGTCCCTTTCGTTCAGGTGACCCATTCGTTGATGCCAAGCTTTTAACTGGGATTTTTCACATTTCGAAGTGACCGTCGCGGTCGATTCTGGGTTTTCTCTGGCATAATATAAGTTATTTACCCTATCCGCGACCCACATGGTTTCGCTCTTAGCATTCAACACGCGCGCGTTTTTTCAAGTAGAGTACGTCATAACTGCTATTCGCGATTTTGCTTACCTTCGCACATCTTCCCCTTCCTGCATCCTGTGAAGAATCAATCTTTTTAAAAGCGTGGCTTTTCTTGCTGACCCTATCTATTGGTAAATCGATTCCAGTTTCAACCAGATTTCCCGTGAAGTATTACAACCTTTAATATGTCTTAATTCCGAGGGAGAAATAGACAGGACCAAATCTGATTATGACTTGAGATCGGCGTCCTCCCACTGTTCTGCTGCTGTTCTGGAAGCTTCGGCGTCAGCTTTTGCCTCCGGTCGCGTTGTAACGCCATTTACGTATTTCCAAGTCTCGTTTCGGATCAGTTGAAATTTTATCTGCACTTTCCAGGTATCATAATTTTCTTTCCCTAGAGCTTCTACGCTTACCGAGTGCGTGGAATTCATTTTCGGGAAGATTCTCGAAAAAATCACGCTTCCCCTCGATTACTACGCTTCATTGACGCTTTCGCTTCACTGATCACTTTTGTGCACTTATTCACCTTTTTAAACCTCTATCCCGTAAAACGAATCTGGGCCCATAACCTGTTGAGAATATGTGAAACGCGGGAAGAGAATAATAAATAGCCTATATATTTACGCAAACTACAAGACTTTATTGATACAACGGGACGAGCAAATATTTCCGGACGAACCAAATGACTTCCAAGAAGGGACTGAGGGCATTTTGCTTCCCGCTGTCCTCTGGACCTCAAACAGGGCTACTAGCCCGGCTAGTTTGCCAGTACACACGGGTGGACAATACTCGGGGATTATTGAAAATTATTTTATCATTGAAAATTAATTTTTTTTGATTGAAGATTCATGATTTTACGAGAAAATTCATCTCTTTGGTTGAAAAATTAATCATTTTGCTGAAAATTCATGTAATTTGTTGTAAATTCGTCTCTTTCGGCAAAAATTAATTTCGTTGGTTAAAAATTGATATATTTTGGTTAAGGATTCAACTATTTTGTTGTAGATTCGTTTCTTTCTGATAAATTCAACTGGTTTTTATTAAAAATAAAAACATATTTTTAGCAAATTATCAACTGTTACATTTTTTGATAAAAACTCTGTTTTTCCTAGAAAATTTAACTCCTTGGTATAAAGTTGAACTATTATGTCAAAAATCGATTTTGTTGCTGAAAATTTATCTTTTTTACTTGAAAATTAAACGATCTGGTTGAAAATTCTTTTTTTTTTTTGTAGAAAATAATGCTCTTCAAGGAAAATTCACTTTTTGATAGGAAATTCAACTATAAGGCAACGAAATTATATTTTTTTGGTTGAAAATTCAATTTGGTTGAAAATTGAACTACTTTGTCAAAGAATCTTTCTCTCTTGTTAGAGATTCTTTTCTTCCATCAGAAAATATACTATTCTCTCAAAATTCTTATCTTTTTATTCCAAAATTTGTTTTTTAACCAAAAATTTAACAAAACTTCATCTTTTTGGGGAAAATTTTCGACAAAAAAGTGGAACAGTTCGATTTTCTGTTGAAAAATTGATTTTCAATTCAAGAAATGAATTTCCAATCAAATTTTGAATTTTTGAAGGAATTTCCAACCAAATAGCTGAATTTTCAACTGAAAAAAATGGATTTTTCATCCGGTAGTTGAATTTTTAACCGAAAGAAGTGGATTTTTTATTCAATAGTTGAATTTCAAACAATTTATTTAAATTTTCAACCAAGAAGAATAAATGTGTACGAGAAAGATGTATTCTGACAGAAAATGGAATAGTTCAACTTTCAGCTGAATTTTTGAACTAAAAAAGATAAATTTCCAACCCATAATGGGATAGTTGATCTTTCATTTAAAAAATGTGTTATAAAACAAAATCATAAATTTTCTACCAAAAAGAACGTATCTTCAACAAAATACATAAATTTTTAACCAAGCTGTTGAATTTTTCATAATTTTCGTAAATTTACGACCAAATTGTTGAATTTTCTAGTAATTTCAAAAACTTTCTACCAAATGAAAAAGTAATTTTTATATTTCAGAGTGTTAAATTAAAACTTTCAACGTTAGGATTTTAATGGTTCTATTTAACACATTTTTATTATGTATGTGCAATTATTATTGAATTTTGATGCTTAATAAACAGTTGAACAATTATCAATTTGGAAAAAATTTGAGTTGACTTAAGAAATATTTACAAGTTTTGATTTTTGAAGATTTCAAAATAAAATTCTGAAGCTTTTTATTGATCTTTGAATGTTTCGAGAAAATAAAAAAAATCTTGACTTTGCTGGGAAAATTTATAATGATTTTTTATTTTGAAATATTCTGAATATTATGCACTATGAGAATGAGAATTACAAAAAATATGAAATAATTTACAAACATTGCCTTATGATTGTTTCAACAAAAGAAGACAAATAAGCAGTTTTTAAAATCTTAAAATTATAATGGATCCATGAATCTATTTATGTAAAATCATCATTTCTTAAAATATTGGAAAATTTTTCTTCCCGGATTTCTAATTGTTGACATGACAACTATTCTGCGCGTGTTCGACCTCGTAACCACAGATATGATATTATCTGATTCGTGTGAGAAACGTATGAGTGTGAGTGAGACGCTAGTTGATTAGAACACATTAGAATGTCACTAATACCATGTACGTGGCAGATGTCGATCCTTCGTTCATTATATTATTAAAATTTTAAATTAATGAATTCCATTTGTCTTTTCACAGAAATATCATTGGGTATGAACCCAGGAGATGATGAGGAAAGATTCATACCTAGGGGGCGGCATACTGGATTGACAATACCAGACAGCTGGGCAGCTTCTACGCAACCTGATTTGGCTGTTTCACGTTCAGCTTCGACTAGGACAAATCAAGGAAATTACCAAGAGGATGGCCGGTTACCAGGAATTTCACTCTCAGGAGGAGGTGAAGCTGACTATCTGCGTAGGCAACGGCAGAACCCAAATGTTACTACTCCACGTGTAGGAGGAGAGCCTAAACTTAGGAAAGAAGCTGGTTCTTCTAGAAACAAACAAAAAGCTTCAGTACCTGAGGAAACATCGAATGTACCAACTGAGAAGCCTAAACGTAAACGAATTCCTCGCAAAACTGTGTATGGGACAACTGCAAAAGGGAAGAAATGGCTTGACCCAAGTTTCTTTAGGAATCAAGCAGATCATACCCAACATGCTAGTACTCTGGCAGAATTGCAGGCATCTCAAGCAGGGTTTGATCCAAGCTTATGGAATTCTGGACAGAAAGACCCTTCGAATCTACAAGGATATCCATCTGTTCATGCTGATAATCAACAGCAGGCATCTGAAGCTGGGAATCACCCATACATTTTCAATAACCAACAGCTGGATCTTTTGCAAAAACAATGGCATCAATATGCTAATGCTCACAATCCAAATCCGGCATCTGTAGCAGGGAACTACCTTTTCAATAACGCACAGCTTAACCTTTTGCAACAGCAATGGCATCTATATTCTAATGCTCAGAATCCAAATCCGGCATCTGGAGCAGGGAATTACCCACACCTTTTCAATAACGTACAGCAGAACGTTGAACATCAACAATGGCATACATATGCTAATACTCATAATCCAAATCCGGCATCTGGAGCAGAGCTTGACCCACGCCATCACATTCAAGGTCAGGGACCGGTATATGCAGACCCATTTGAAGGAATGCCGCAGAATACTCTTTCTACTCCAGGATATGGATTTCCATCCTATCAGGGTGGCCAAGAGCATCATGGATCCGGCCATGAGCATCATGGATCCAGCCATGAGCATCATGGATCCAGCCATGAGCATCATGGATCCAGCCATGAGCATCATGGATCCGGTTATGACCAGCAATACTTTCAATAAACTAAGGCGACCATATTGCAACCAAATATACAGTTTCAATGAAAATATCATCAAATTAATTTTCTTATGTAATATTTCTTCATGTACAGACAGTTGTTACAAACACTATTGTATTCCTGCTGATATCTGCTCCTTAAAGAACTTTGTTTATCATGTAATAAAAAACAGTATATAAAAAATTATGTTGTACTTCTTCCACTCCTTTTTCATCGTAATTAGTGATATAAGCTCGAAATTGAATTATTAAACTTTGACTGATTATTCAGTAATTTTCCGTAGCTGATGGAACAGTCAATATTGCTGGCTGAAGCGATAACTGTTGGATCAGAAAATAAACTTTTGAAGTCGTTCAAATTTCAAATCGTTGAATCGATTTCTTAGGTGATTTGATTAGAATTTCGAAACCATGAAGAATGAAAAACTTTAATAAAACAACGCAATCGTATGATATTGTTGACTCTATTAACACAATGACAATGTGATACTGCGAAATCGTAACCATGACGTTGTCCGCCTATAATTTGAAAACAATACCTTTCATTGTTTGAACAATGTTAAAAAAGAAGAAAATATTTACAATGTGTGTATGTGTGTGTGTCAAAGTTAGTTTATTCTTCTATCAGTAAAGCCCTGGCGAAGATAACGTTGGATAAGGAAACAAACTTTCGAATTATTTGTCAAAAACTTTAGTGCATAGAGTCGGACTGAAATATTTCAGGAATTATGCTCGACCAATTCAGGGTCCTCGATCGCTACTTTTCAACCAAATTAGCTGTAGCTGAAAATTCTCATTTTTCAATAGAAAATGAATTTTATTAACAGAAAATTTAACTATTTCATTTTTAGTTGAGAATCAGTTCCTGGTACAAAATTAAACTTCTTGTTAAAAATTTAATTTGCTTAATCAAAAGTGCAACTGCTTTAATAAAAATCAATCTGATTATATTGAGGATTCAACTATTTTGTTTAAAATTCAACTTTTTCGTTGAAAATTAATAATAATGATAATAACAATATTAATAAATCAAAAAAATAACAAATTTGAACTATTTTGCTGAAAAAATTGATTTCTTCATTCTAGTTGACTCTGTCAACACAATAAGAATTTCATATTGTGAAATCATAACCGTGACGTTGTCTGTTTTCAATTTGAAAACATTGCCTTCTCATCGTTTTAAACAATCGATTCGTGTGAGAAACGCGCGAGTGCGAGTGAGACGCCAGTTGATGAGAGTCTCTTTGGCACTCATGAATACGACTATTTTGAACTTGGCCTTACTCTAAACACATATATACGAGCGCCTATCTGAAAATTCTTCAGTTGCTTTCTGTAAAAATGAGGTTTCTTTTTGTTGCTTCTGCCATCATGCTGATGGTCTCCAGCTATATTGGTAAGTGTCATAATAATCATTATTATTCCAGTACGTGGCAAATCTCGATCCTTCGTCCCTTATATCTTTAACATTTGGAATTCATGAATTTCATTTGTCTTTTCACAGAAATATCATCAGCTACGGACCCAGGAGATAGGAAGGGAAAGCGTGTAAGTCGTACCGACAAACCTAAAAGTAAACAACCTCGTGATCCCGCAACTGGGCAATTCGCAAGTAACAGGAATCACTTGCTTGAAATTTACCTTTCACGTCAACCAAATCATGCCAAACATATTAGTACTCTGCATACACAGGAGTCATCTCAAGCTGGGTTTGACCCACGCATGCTCAATCAAGGACAGCATCACCATTGGAATCAACAAGGATATCCATTTGTTCAAAATCAGAATCAACAGCAAGTATATGTAGCAGGAAATCACCTACATCCTTTCAATCCTGGACAGCAGAACCATTTGAATCAACAAGGGTATCCATATCCTAATGCTCATGATCCAGGACAGGCATCTGTAGCATGGAATAACCCATCCGATCTCATTCGAGGACAGACTCCAGAACAACTACACCCAACTGATGGAATGCTGGCGAATTCTTTATTTGAAGCAGGATATGGGCCTCAATATCTTCAGGGTAGCCCTGGGCAACATGGACCCGGCCATCACCAATAATACTTCGAATAAAATAAGACGACCATATTAAAACCCAATATACGATTTTAATGAAAACATTCTAAATCAAACATTTATGTTTCAAAATTAATCTTTGTATGTAATATTTCTTCATGTACAGACAGTTTTTTCAAACAATATTCTATTTCTGATGATATCTGCTTCTGAAGAAACTGTGCTTATCATGTAATAAAAAACAGGCTATAAGAAATTATGTTGTACTTTTTTTATTCCTTGTTCATCGTAATTAGTGATGTGAGATCGAAATCGAATCATGAAAAATTGTATGGTCGACTGATTATTCAGTAATTTCCCTAGCTGATGGAACAATCAATGTTGCTAGCTGAAACCAAGAATTTAAATAAAAAATATGTGTGTGTGTGTCAAAGTTAGCTTATTCTTCTGTCAATAAAGCCTAGGCGGAGATAGCGTTGGATCAGGAAACAAACTTTTGAAGTATTTTTCTAAAATATTGTGCAATTTTTATTCTCAAAATTTAGAAGATGCTAGATGCCTATGATTGTAGCTTGGGTGATATCATTGCAGAGAGTCTGACTGGAATATTCCGTGAATTATAATCCATTTTGTTAGGTGATTGTATTACAATTTTAAAAACGTGAAGAATAGAAAACTTCAATAAAACAACACAATAGTACGATATTGTTGACTCTATCAACACAATAAGAATGTCATATTGTGGAATCGTAACCATGACGTCTATCTTCAATTTGAAAACATTTCCTTCTCATTGTTTGAACAAAGTTAAGAAAGAAAAATATATTTACAATGTCAAAATAATAAGGAATCGATGGGTTCCAAATCAACCCTTGGTATACACACTTTAGTTTTACAACGAGGTATACACACTGGGTTAGGTTGACCCGGCAAACTTTAACAGCTCATATCTTCGTTCCTAATTGAACAATTTTGCCTCTTTTTTTGGGTTTTATACGGCGATTTTTCGCACGCGTTAGCATTTTGACGAATTAGCTGCAAAAAATAAATAATTTTGATTGATATTTTGAATTCAAGAATGTCATAGCGTGGTAAGACGCACATGAGTGTAAATCAGTCAGCAGATGAAAAGCGTACGCTGGGAGACATGATCGTCACGTAGGCACACACACACAAACAATACACTCTGGCACACGAATTAGACTATTTACTTCCAACATGACCTATGAACAGTACAAATATACAAATAAAATAACATTTACTTACATTTAGATTTTTCTGTTTTTCTGGATTTTGTAACACCATATACACACTGGGGGAAAAATACCCGAAGAACAGATAATGCAAAATCGCGCCGGGTTAGCCTAACCCAGTGTGTATACCAAGGGTTAATAATACCGATTCGGGGTCCTCAAGCGCTACTTTTCAAGAAAATTCTGTTTTAGATTTTCAAAATTTGTTTCGGTAGTTGAAAAATCTTATTTTTCAGTGAAAAGTAATTTGATCAGCCGAAAATTAAACCATTCCATTTTTAGTTGAAAATCAATCTTTATTATTTTGAAATTCAACCATTCAGTGGAAAATTAATGAATTTTGTTGAAAATTTGTCTTTCTTGATAGAAAATTAAATTTCTTGGTATAAATTTCATTTCTTTGCTTAAATTATGGTGAATGTGTATGCAGAAGATATTTATAGAAGTGGCGCGTAATCATTTTGGTTGATTTGTAATTTTTTTTGGACCTAACTATTTTTATTCAAAATTCAAATCGTTTCTGATCAACTATGAACCATCACATTTTTTGTTGAGAATTCAAGTTTTTTTTATCGTTCATGATTTTGGATAAAAAATTCATGTTTTCAGTTAAAAATGTAACAATTAGATTAAAAGATTGTCTTCTTTTTTGTTAAAAGTTCACTTTTCGCCCAAAAATATAAATATTCAATTTTTTGTTAAAAATTCATCTCTTTAAGTAAAAATGCATTTTTTTAAATTGAAGATTCGTAACTGCAGTTGAAAATTCATTTCTTTGGTTCAAAATTAAACTATTGTTTCGAGAATTTGTTGTTGTTTTTAGTTTCAAAATTAATCTTTTTGACTGAAAATTCACCCATTGCAGTTTCGGTTGAAAATTCGACTTTTTTCGTTTGAAAATTCAAGTCCTTGGTTGAAATTTGACTGCCTTGATAAAAATTAATTTTTTTGTTTGAAGATTCATGATTTCGGAACAAAAATATTCATAGTCTTGGTTGAAAAATTTAATTATTTTGCTGAACATGCATATATTTTGCTGAAAATTTATTCTTTCTGGCCGGATATTATTCTATTTTGGTAGAGGATTCAACTATTTTGTTAATTTTTTTTTATAGCTTCAACTGTTTTTTTATTAAATTATCAACAATTATATTTTTCGTTAGGAATTCTTGTTTGATGTTTTTTTTTTCTAAATTTAACTCCTTGGTTTAACGTAGAACTGAATGTTGTAAAAAATTAATTTTTTTGTTGAAAATTGTCTTTTTTCAATTGATTTGACTAGGTATTCATTTTTTATAGGAAAGTCAACTATTCGGTACAAAAATTATATTCTCTCGTTGAAAATTCAATTAGTTGCTTAAAAATTAAACTACTTTGTTGAAAAATACTTTTTTCTTGTTGAAGATTTTCTTTTTTTGTCAGAAAATTAATTTTTTCACTGAAAATTTAACTATTCTATCGTTAGTTAAAAACTTAGCAGTTTTCGGTTGGAATTTGTTGAAAATCCGTCTTCTTTTGGTGAAAAAATACTCTCTCTAGTTGAAATTTCATCTTTTTGTTAAAAATTAATTTCTTTGTTTGAAAATTCAACTGTTTTGTTGAAAATTTATTTGTTGGTTGGAAAATTCGTTTCTTTTCAGTTGAAAGTTAATTTTGCTGAAAACTCGTTTTTTTTATTTACTTTTCTAACTGAAAATTGAAATATTATATTTTTTGTTCGTAGATTTATCTTCTTAAGTTTAAAATTAAATTATTTTGTTCACAATTAATTTTTTTGTTTGAAATTCTATTGTCTAAACTGAAAGTTTGATTCTTCTATTTTTCGTTAAAACATGATTTTGGTAAGAAAAAATAATATTTGGTTGAAAATACGTTTTTACTTTTGGTTGAATATCAATTTTTCTAACATTTCAACTATTCTAAATTTGGTTGAAAATTTTGAAAAAATTGAATCTAAAATAATTTTTAATAAGATTTCCGAAATTCTCAAAAAAATAATTGGGATTTTAAGGTAATTTTTTTACTTTTGCAAGATTTTCCAAAATTGTTTGGAAAAGTTTTAATGTATAAATTAATGTTTCTAACTTGAAATTGCTTAAAATGGCATACTTTGGAAAGATTATACATTTTTTCATTCATTCTTCAATTCGCAGAATTGAATTCAAAAATAGGAATACACAAGAAATCAAAAATTAAAAATAATGCAAAATATTTTCTAAATACAAAGACGAATCAAATTTTTTATTTGAAATGATAATTTTTCGATTAGGAAAAAGAGAAGGTAAAGTTTTGTCGCACCCTGTCCCTTTCTCAGCTTGATGATTTCTTTACAAAAATTGTCAGAATTACTCTATTTGTAAATTTATAAGCAAAAAGTCTTTTCTATAATTCCCTTAATTTTCAATAAAGTGTATTAATATTATAGATATGTACTATGAGAATGAGAATTACAAAAAATATAAAATAATTTACAAACATTGCCTCATGATTGTTTCAACAAAAGAAGAAAAATAAGCACTTTTTACAATCTCAAAATTATAATGGATCCATAAATCTATTTATGTAAAAGTATCATTTCTTAAAACTATAGAGAATTTATTTTCCAGATATCTAATATTGTTGGCATCACAAATACTCTGCGCGTGTTCGACCTTTCAACGACCGATACGAAATTGTCTGATTCGTGTGAGAAACGCGTGAGTGCAAGTGAGAAGCCAGGAGATTAAAGTCTCGGCGGCACTCATAAATATAACTGCTATGAACTTGGTCTTACTCTAAGCATATAAATACGAGGGCGTATCAGAGAATTCGTTAGTTGCCTTCTGCGAAAATGAGGTCCCTTTTCTGTGCTTCCGCCGTCATCTTGCTGGTCTTCAGTTATATTGGTAAGTATAATAATAATTATTATTATTCCAGTACGTGGAAAATGTCGATCCTTTGTTCATTATCTCTCTAAAATTTTAAATTCATGAATTTCATTTGTCTTCACAGAAATATCATTGAGTATGGACCCAGGAGATGATGAGAAAAGATTCATACGTCGGGGGCGGAAAACTGGATTGACAATAGGAGACGGCTGGGCAGCTTCTGCACAACCTGACTTGCATGCTTCAGGTTTAGGTTCGATTAGGACAGATCAAGGAAATTACCAAGAGGATAGCCGGTTACCAGGAATTTCACTCTCAGGAGGAGATGAAGCTGACTATCTGCGTCAGCAACAGCTGAATCCATTTATTACAACTCCACGTGTAGGAGGAAAGCCTAATCTTAGGAAAGGACCTAGGTCATCTAGAGACAAACAAAAAGCTCCAGTACCCGAGGATGCATCGAATGCACCAACTGAGAAGCCTAAACGTAAACCAATTCCTCGCAAAACTGGGCATTGGACAACTGAAAGAGGGAAGATATGGCATGACCAAAGTTTCTTAAAGCCAGAATACCGTGAATCTAGAAATCAAGTAGATCATACTCAACATGTTGATCCTCAGTTTCAAGGGCAGGAATCTCTAGCAGGGTTCGACCCAAGCTTATGGAATTATGTACAGCATGACCCTTCGTATCAACAAGGGTATCCATATGGTCCTACTCATAATCAACAGCAGGCATCTGTAGCGTGGAATCACCCACACCCTATCAAGATTGAACAGCAGAACCTTGACAATCAGCAATGGAATCTATACGCTAATCCAAATCTGGCATCTGCAGCCGAGTTCGACCCACGCCATCACATTCGCGGTCAGGAACGGGTATATGCAGACACCCTTGATGGAATGCCGGAGAATACGCTAACTAGGGAAGGATATGGATTTCCATTACCTCATGGTGGTCATGGGCATTATGGATCTAGCCATCACCAATAATGCTTTCAATAATCTAAGGCAGCCATATTGAAACGAAATATACAGTTCCAATGGAAATATCATTCTTATCTTAACACTTATGTTTCTTCTGATATCTGCTCCTCAAAGAACTTTGTTTATCATCTAATAAAAAACAGGCTATAAAAATTATGCTATACTTCTTCCATTCCTTTTCCATCGTAATTAGTGATGTCAACTCGAAATTGATATAAAGATATAATGTTTGTGTGTCAAAGTTAGTTTATTCGTCTAACAGTAAAGCCCTGGTGGAGATAACGTTGGATAAGGAAACAAACTTTTGAAGCATTTGCTCAAGATTTTATTGCAGAGAGTCCAACTGACATATGTCATGAATTATAATCTACCAATTCAGGGTCCTCGATCGCTACTTTTCAACAAAATTCTGTTTTTGATTTTAGAAATTTGTTTCGGTAGTTGAAAATTCTTATTTTTCAGCTGTTGGTCATCCTCAGGTGAATCATACCTAAAAAAAATCACGTGCGTCCTAAACTATGACCTAAGACAGATTTATGTGTAAACATCTTCGGTAAACGTTGACTGAAATTGAAATCTTACATAAAGCAAATAATAACTCACGCACATGTGGGAGTATAAAAATTTATTTTCTCTTATGTATAATGTCGTGAAATTATGGTAATTAATCAAACTTTTCATACATTTTAAAAATTAGAGGGAAATGGCTTGATGGTATAATAATAATAATAATAATAATAATTGATCCCCATCATGCACTTGACAACAACAATTTTTTTTAAATTGGGGAAAAAGTCAGGGATTTGGAAAAAAAATCTTACAAAAGTCCGAGATTTATATAACTTTAAATAACTGTCAAGCCGAATAGATTTGAAAATTGTCAAATTTTATTTGAAATTATTTTATTCCGCTTATAAAACATTCTAGGTTCAAAATGTTACAAATGTAATATTCTGGTTTTTGAATATTAATGGTCAGGGAAAATGAAAAGGTGGTTAGAGAAAAATTAGAGAATTTTTAAAATTAAGTTTTGCGGTCTTTCTTTTTTTGTAGTTGCTTCTTCCTGAAAATGACCTTTCTAGTTGTAAATTTTATTATTTGTTTGAAAATGCAATAGTTTTGTTCCAAAATCAATCTTTTTGCTTGAAAATTCCACTATTTCATAGAAAATTTACTTTTTGACAGAAATTCATATTTTAGTGTTGAAAAATAAATTTGAATGTTTTTTGGATAAAAATTCAACTATTTTTTGAAAAATGTACATTTTTTATTAAAACATTCATCTATTTGAGCAGAAAATTAATCTTTTTTTGATAAGAATGCAACTGTTTGGTTGAAAATTCAACTATTTCGTAGAAAATTTACCTTTTGAGAAAAATTCACATTTTGTGTACAAAAATTAATTTACATAATTTTTCGATGAATATTCTACTATTTTTTTTAATATTTGTCTTTCTGATTTAAAAAGTCATCTGTTTTAGTAGAAAATTGATCTTTCTTCGATGAAAATGCAACTGTTTGATTAAAAATTAAATAATTTTTTTGAAACGGCATCCTTTTTGTATGAAAATTCAACTGTTATCATCGAAAATTCGTCTTTTTGGGTTGAAAATTCAGATATCTTCGTAGAAAATTTACTTCTTATTTAAACTGTTTTTCTTTTTTTCAAAATTTTGTTTGAAACACTTTGTTAAAAAATAATTTTTTCGTTGAAGATTCATATTTTTATTTGAAAATTCATCTCTTTGGTTAAAGTTTGACTATTTAGTTGAGAACTGATTTTTTATAATTGAAAATTTAACTGCGTGGAAAAATTTTTTTGCTGAAAATTCCTATTTTTCTGGTTGAAAATTTAATGTTTCTACAGAAAATTTGTCTTTTGGCTTTCAGGATCAACAATTCAAGTGAACCTTTTTTTCTTCCATTACTGATAAATCTTTTTATTTGTTGAAAATTCGTCTTTTTGATTTTGAAATTAATTTTTTTTCAATTACATTTCATCCTTCTAGGTTGAACTATCACCTATTAAACTTTTTTGTTACGAATTTTCTTTTAAGGTTGAAAATCAGGGAGAATTATTTATTGGATAACTAAAGGTATGAGTAAATTCATATACCTATAAAAATTCTATATTTCTTATACTTCCTG
>CAKNXH010072897.1:0-12650 GCA_932178445.1 Andricus quercusramuli | reverse complement strand
GTACCCCTTTTTAAATATTTGAAATACATGAAATCTATTGAAATCTTTAAGAATTCTCTTAAATATTTGTAAAATCTTTCTGAAATCTTTCATATTTGTTGAAATCATTGAAATGTTTGTGAAATCTTTTACGAAATTTTTAAATCATTTAAAATCTTCCAAATGTTTTGAAATGTTTGATATGTGGTTTATATCTTTTTGAAATGTTTCAAATTCTTGTATTCTTTTGAACTGTTTGAAATATTTGTGAAATCTTTTGCATTCATTTGAAATCATTGAAATATTTAAAATCCTTGTGAGATCTTTTTAAAACTTCTAAAAAATGCTGAAATCGTTTAAAATCTTTGAACTCTTTTTTAAAATCTTTGACATCTGGCATACTGTACACTGTTTGAAATGCTTCTGAAGTCTTTTGTATTAATTTGAAATCATTAAAATATTTGAAATTCTTGTGAAATCTTCTACAAAAATTTGAAGTCGTTTCGAATCTTTGAAAAATTTTGAAATCGTAGAAATCTGGTTTACTATACCCTTTTTAACAATTTTTAAATCTTCGAAATCTTTTGAAAGTTTTAAAATCTTTGTGAAATATTTTAAAATATTTGTGAAATATTTTAAAATATTTGTGAAATCTTTCTTAAATCTTTGTTTGTGAAACCGTTTGTATTCGTTGAAATCATTAAATTATTTCAAATATTATGGCCATGGCTCATTCTAATTCTGAAACTGAATTAACATCGAAATTTTCAACTAATAATTTTTATAATTTGCAAATTTAATATCACAAAAAATATATCAATTAAAATTCTATATTAGCGGACAAGAAATTAAAAACTTATAGAATTATTCGCAATATCAAAATGAATCATATAAAATATTAAATTGCAATCTATAAAATAATTGCCACCAGTCTAGAAAAAGTACCTTGAAATCTCTTTTTTTATTATGTTTTAAACAAAAGATAATTTATATATTGATATTCAAAAAACTTTTCAGTAGCAATATTTCTTCTAAACGATATGTTTCTTTCATAATAGTATAAAAGATTTTAATTACTGTTCACATTTCAATAAAATAACTGTTTTAAAAGCAAAAAAAAAAAAAATCAAATTCAAGGTTCTCGTGAAAAATTCAAGGAGATTTCCAGGTTATCAAGGTTTAAAAAAAATCAAGAAGAATTCCAGGTCGCTGGACACCCTGTATTAATATTCAAAGGCCAACATTTTAATCTTGTAACATTTTTAACATAGCATCTTTTTTTGAGCGGAATAAAGAAAATTCACATTAAAATAATTCATTAAAACAAAAAAAAAGATGACTATTTACCATGAAAGCTGAATTTTTTATCCAAAAGCACGAATTTTCAACAAAACAGTTTGATTTTCGACCAAAAGAGACAACTACTTTAAAAAAATAGTTTAATATTGAACATAATAATTAGATTTTCAACAAAGCAGTTGAATTTTCAACCAAATTGTTGAATTTCCAACAAAAATAGTTGTAGAAGTTGAACGTTAACAAAAAGATAAATTATTTACGAAAAAATTTTGATTATTTATAAATTTAGATATTTGTTGATATTTCAAACAACAGGGCTCGGAACTGCTCAAACTTCAAAAAATAGTAAAATATTAACCATATTTCTCTCAAAAAAGTATCCGAAAAGTAACAATAATGTGGCAAAAAAGTGAACCATAAAAAAATATTTTGTACCAAAAAAGACTAAGTTTCCACCAAAATTATGAATTTTCAACAAAAAAAGGTATGTTTAAAAAGTAGTTGAACTTTCAACAAAATGGTTAGATTTTTCTGACTAAGAAGATGAATTGTTAACGAAAAATTTGATATAATAACCAAAAAAGATTTTAATTTGATATTAAAAACAGTAGAATTCATTCAAAAAAGACGATTTTTCAACAAAATAGTTGTATTTCCTACGAAGACAGGGGAATCTTCAACCAAAAAAGACGAATTCTCAAATAAAATAATGTATTTTTGAACAAAAGAGTGATTTTCGATCAAGTAGATTAATTTTCTACCAAAAAATAAGAATTTTCAACTAAAATGATGAACTTTCAAAAAAAAAATAAAGTTTTAACAAAAGTTGTTCAACTTTTAACCGAATTACAATCAAAAAAGATAAATTCTCATCGAAAAATATAATATAGTTCGATATTTCAAAAAAAAAAAAAAAAAAGACTATTAAAATTCAAAATGAAAAACTAGCAATTTTAGCTAAATTGCAATTTTTATCAGGATTCATGATAATTCAATTGCTGGCCCTTTTCAATCATTTTACATACGAACTGATTATTATTTTATTGTTATGTATTCCCTAATTTTCCCAACTCGAAAGTGCCAAATTTACTTTAAAAAATTAATTTTTTATATTTTTTACAAGTTTTTAAATAATAAGATCAATTAATTAATTTCATTATTTTAGGCAAAAAATGTAACCAAAAGTAACCATTTCATAAAATAAGTAACTTTTCAGTATCCGCGGATCAAAATTTTCAACAAAATAGTTAAATTCTCAAAATAAAAGTTGAATTTTGAACGGAGTAATAAAATTTTCAACATAATAGTTGAATTTTGAACCAAACAGTTGAATTTTGGGTTTACAAAGATGAATTCTCAACAAAATTGTAATAGTTGATATTTCAACCAAAAAATACGAATTTTAAAACCAGAGACGAATTTTCAACTGAAAAGATTGATTTTCTACCAAAAAGACGTTCTCAATAAAATACATTAATTTCCGAACAAAAAGGTTGAATTTTGAACTAAAAAAAAACATAAATTTTCAACCAAATAATAGAATTTTTTAGAAGAGTTGAATTTTCAATCAAAAAAGATTGTTTATAAATGTTGATATTTGCCGATACTTCAAACAACAACAAACGAATGTCCAACAAAAAAAGTTTAATTTTTAACCTACAAAGATGAATTCTCAACAAAAAATGTAATAGTTGATATTTCAACCAAAAAAGATGAAATTTCTGACCAAAAGAGATGAATTTTAAAACCAAAGAGACGAACTTTCGACTAAGAAGATTAATTTTCTACCAAAAAGACGTTCTCAATAAAATACATGAATTTTTAAACAAGCAGCTGAATTTTCAACTAAATATATAAATTTTCAACCAAATAATAGAATTTTGTAGAAGACAGTTAAATTTTCAACAACAAAAAAATATGAATTTTCAATCCAAAAGGGCGAATTTTCTGCCAAATAAATTTTGATACTAAACTTGTTAATATCTCAAATGAACAAAAAACAAATTTTCAACAAAATAGTTAAATTTTCAAACCAAAAGTTGGATTTTGAACGAAATAATTAAATTTTCAATATAATAGTTGAGTTTTAAACCTACAAAGATGAATTCTCAACAAAAAATTTAAGTTGATATTTCAAGCAAAAATGATTAAAAAGAGATCAAATTTCTGAACAAAAGATGAATTTAAAAAATAAAGAAAGGGATTCTCAACAAAATAGTTGAACTTTTAACCAAATAGTTGAATTTTCAACCGAATGATCTAATTTTTAATAAATAAAATATTGAACTTTAATTAAAATTCTCGATTAAAAATTTGGATTATTTATCAATTTCGATGTTTGTTGATATTAAGATAAAACAAAAAAAAACAACGAATTTTTATCAAAATAGTTAAAATTTTAACCAAAAGTTGAATTATTCAAGAAAATAATTAAATTATCGACATAAGGTAAACGTCCCAGTAATCGTGACCTTAGTCCCAGTAATCGTGATGCCAATTTTCTTGCTTTTTATTTTATTTGAATGAATCTAATTTCTATTTGCTATTATAAAATGCTAAAAATAAGCGAGTTTTATCATTAAATGTAACTTTTAACACATTTTTGTAACAATATATTCAAACTATAACCAAGTTTCACGATTACTGGGACCGTCACGATTACCGGGACATTTACCTTAATACTTGAAGTTTTAAACAAAAACAATTGATTTTTCAACGAAAGAATTAAATTTTCAAGTCGAAAAGACGGATTTTTTAGAAGACAGATGAATTTTCAACAAAACGATGAATTTTAAAGAAAAAAATTTAATAGTTGATATTTCAAACAAAACAAATATTTCAATTAAATAGTTAAAATTTGAACAGAGTGGAATTACAAAAAAATTAACTTTTCAACAAAATAGTTGAATTTTAGCCAAAGAGATGAATTTTTTACCTACGAAGATGCATTTTCGGCAAATAAAGATTTTTTAGTCAAGAAACAAAAAAAAAGTTTATCCAAATTATTTAACTTTCAAGCCAAAAGACGAATGTTCCCTAAAACAGTTAAATTTTCAATCCGAAAATATTAATTTTCAACAAAAAAATTGCATTTCTAACCAAAAAGTACCAATTTTCAACTAAAAAAGCTCATTTTTCCACCAAACATGGAAAAGTTACATGAAATAGTTGAATTTTCAACCAAAGAGACGAACCTTGAATCTAAAAATTAAAACTAAAAATGATGAATCTTCAACTGCAATAGTTAAATTTTCAGGTAAAAACATTAATTTTAAACCAAAGAAAAAACGGTTTTCAAACTAAAAAGACGAATTTTCACAAAAAATGATGACTTTTTAAAATATTGTTAAATTTTAACTATATAATGGAATTTTTAACTTAAAATATAATCATCAAGAGAAAGTAACTACAATTCTATTCAAAGACCAGAATCTTAATCTTTAAAACTGGTTGATATTGAATCTATTATAAACAAAATAAAACAATTTCAAATTTATCATCATTGATAGTTATTGTAAAAAGTCCCTGACATTTGCCAGATATTTTTCAAAATCCCTGGCTTTTCCTGACCAAAAAATGTCCTGACTTTTCCCTGAATTACGACCATCCTGTAATTAAATTAAAGATACTTTTTAATTACCTGTGCCGCAATCGTATGCATATTCCGATCCGTTAATCTATTTAAGGGACCTTTCAATTGCCTTCTAAGTTTAATCAACTTTTCGCTATTTTCAGAATTTTCCTGGAGATCTTTTGCTCTCGCTGCTGGAGGAACGTATCGATTTGTTACCACGTTACCATCTTTGTCCCTCGTTCTTCCGTAAATATCTTCCCAGAGTTTCGTATTTTCTTCATCTTCTTCGGGATTTTCTTCATCTTCTTCGGAATTGAAATCATCTTCCATTTCTTCTTCCAAATCTTCACTTTCTGAGATTTTTCTTTTCTTCTGTTCACTAGCCGTTTTCTGGTTTGATTCCAGTTTTCTCTTATTTGATTTTAAGTTTTCTTCTTCGCTATCCTCGCCATCTTCTTCGTCTTCAACTTCATCCTCGTCTTCGATGTCATCTTCTTCATCTTCCATATCTTCGTCAAGACTAAAATCATCTTCCTCTTCTGATTCATCGACAGGTTGGAACTTTTTATTCAATTTACTATTGGATTTTCCTTTCTTTGGAGAATTATTAAAGTCATCATCGGACGAAAAGTTGTTGTCCGAGTCGCAGGAAGCTTCGGAATCTGATTTATTTATTTTCGAAAGCTTCTTATTCTTCTTTTTATCTTTTTTCAGAGTTTCTCCAGCCGCAACAGCGAAATCATCTTCGAATTCGGATCCGGAATCAGCTCCGAGTAATTGTTTCTCTGTTTCCACGGCGATTTTCCTGTTCTCTTCATCACAAAAGTCCAAAAGATCTGAGAATTTGTTAAAGAAAATATGGCAGTCCTAAGACGTAAAAAGAATAGAGGAAATGGGAATTTTTTTCAGAAAAAAGGACAATGTTTTACTTTTCTATTGTATTTTAAATATATATGATAAATACATGCTAAGAAATTTAATTAAGGTTTATTATTATCTGTATTCTTTGTTTATTATGAACATGAATAATTCATTCAAAAAAATCTAGAGTCTTCAATTTTGGTCCAGTTTTCAATTTTTGTCTAAATTAAAGAATTCTGAAGAGCCCCCAGCTCGGAACTTTTGTCTTTCCATTTGCTTATTTACCAAATTTTCATGGGGATTTAAAAAAATACCGATAATATCCTCATTGACTCATTTTATTGTTATAAACAAATTTGATTATAAAAATGTAAAATATTTGAAATATTTGGAGGTCCAGTAAATTCCTTTAAATCTTGTGAAATTCATTGAAAATTTTTTAATCTCTTGAAATTATTTCCAATCCCATAAAATCCCTTGAAATATTTACTTTGGAAATCTTAAAATCCATTAAAATAAGTAAAAATTATTTGAAATCACTAGAATATAAATTAAATACCTTAAAATCCCTTTAAATTTTTGAAATCGCTGTGAATCCCTTGAAATTTAATTTAATTTATTTTCCAAACGAAATAAATCCGTTGAAATCTTTGGAAATCCTAAAAAATTCCTTAAAATCCCTTGAAATCTTTCCTTTGGAAATCGTGAAAAGCCTTTAAAATAATTAGAAATCATTTCAAGTCCCTTAAATGTTTTAATTCAATTAAACTCATTTAATAAATTTCTCAAACAAAATTTTTAACCTCTAGAATTCTTGTGAAATTCCTTGAATTACTTTCAAATTCCTTGAATTCTATAAAATAACTTGAAATTTTTGTATTCTCTTGAAATTCTTTCGAATCCCTTCAAATTCTTTAAAATATTTCCTTTGGAAATCTTAAAAATCCATGGATGTAAGTAAAAATAGTTTAAAGTCCCTTGAACATAAATTAAACTGCACTTATTCATTAAAATTATCTAAAAAATAAAGTTCAAATTCCTAAAAATCTTTGAAATCTCTTGAAATATTTGCAGATACAATAAAAAACTGTGAAATTCCTTAAAATCCCTAAAATTTTTAGAGTCACTATGAATCTTTTGAATTTTAATTTCATTTATTTTCCACAGTTTTTTTTATTTCTTGAAATCCCTTGGAATCCCTTAAAATATTTCCTTTGAAAATTAGAAACATCGTATATAATAAGTAAAAATCATTCGAAATCCCTTGAATGGAATTAAATTGAATTTATTCATTAAAGTTTTCCAAAGAAAAAAAAAATGTTTTATTTCCTGGAAATCTTTGAAATTCTTTAAATCTTGTGAAATTCCTTGAAATACCTTAAAGTCGCTTAAATTATCTGAAATCCCTTCACATTTATTAAATCCCTTGAAATTCTTGCGAATCCTTTAAAATCCCTTGAAATATTTTCTTTGGAAATCGTAAAACTCCATTAAAGTAAGTAAAAAATCATTTGAAATCCCTTGAATATGTATAAAACTGAACTTATTCATTGAAGTTCTCGAAAAAATAAATCGCTAGGAATCCCTTATAATTTCATTTCAAATAATTTACTTTCCAAAGTTCGCTAGAAATCCCTTCAGATCTTTGGAAATCATACCAAATTCTTTGAAATCCCTTGAAATTTTTTTAATCTTTTGAAATTCTTTGGAATTCCTCTAAAATTCCTTGAAATGTTTCGAAATCTTACGAAATTCTTGAAACCCCTTGAAATAATTTGAAATCTTGCGTTAAATAAATAAATAAATAATTTATTTGCAGAATTCTTAGCGATTCCAAAGATTTTAAGGGATTTTAAGGTATTTGAAAGATTTCTATTAATTTGAATGGTGTTTTTAGAGTACTGTAATGAGTAATTTAAATTGAATTTATATTAAAGAAATTTAAAATGCTTTATACTTATCTTAATGTATTTTATACGATTTCCAAACATTTCAGGGGATTTTGACAGAATTTTAGGGAATAAATTTAATATAATTTCCAGCGATTTCCAGAAAATTCGATGAAAATTCTGACTTTTGCCACATTTGTTTCAAAATCCCTGACTTTTCCTGACCAATAAAATTTCCTGACTTTGATTTTTTTTTTGTTAACAAAAAGTACGAATTTTGAAGAATTGAATATAATAATTTATAATTGAATTGATTTTTATAATAATATGTTGAATCTCTTCAAATTTTTTGGAATCTTTTAAAATAACTTGAAATCTTTCGAATCCTTTGAAATTTTTATAATTCTTCCAAATCTCTTCAAATTGTTGAAATCCGTAGAAAGACCCTTCCAATCAAATTTAATTTATTCCCTAAAGTTCTCTAGAAATAAGTTAAAATAAGTAGAAGTCATTTTAAATCCCTTGAATATAAATTTAAAAAAATGTTTCTCAAAAAAACTTTCAAATCCCTAGAAATCTTTAAAATCCTTGGATATTCAATAAAATCCTTTAAATCCCTGGCAATATTTCTAATCGATAATCCCAAAAAATTCTTTAAATCTCTGGAAATTGTTTACATGTCTTAAAATTCTCCCAAAAGCCTAAAAATCTTGAAATTTTTGAAATCTTTTGAAGCAAAATTTAATTTATTCCCTAAAGTTCTCTAGAAATCCAATGAAATCCCTTGAAATTTGTAAAATCACCTAAAATCTTTGGAAATCCTACAAAATTCTTTGAAATCCCTGGAAATCGTAAAATATATTTAACATATTTTTATATTTTTGAATTTTAAACATTCATTAGAAATTACATATATTTCTAATCCTTGAAGGTTCTATTAAATTCCTTTAAATCTTGTGAAAATTTCTTAAAATGCCTTAAAATATAGAAATCCCTTAAGATCTTTGAAAATCCTAAAAAATTATTTGAAATCCTCTGAATTTATTTAAATACGTATCTGGAAATTCTTTGGAATCTTTTCAAAGATTTTGAATAATAAATCAAATAATAAATCAAATGGTTAAAAAATTAACCAAAATCAAAAATTGGTTAATTCTTTCATGTCTCTTGAAATTGTTGAAATCTGCAGAAATACCTTGAAATTAAATTAAATTTATTCCCTAAAGTTCTCCCGAAATCCCTTAAAACCCCCGAAATATTTGGAAATCGTAAAAACATATTGAACATATTTTTAATATTTATTAGAAATTAGAATAATTTTAAATCCCCAGAGTTCTTGGAATCGTTAGGAATACCTTGAAATTTTATTCTTCAGAATGTAGTAATCTGAAACCCCTTAAAATCTTTGAAACCCCTAAAAAATTCTTTGAAATCTCCAGAATTTCTTTAAACCTCTTGAAATTCCTTGTAATTTTTTTAAATAACTTGAAATATTTAAAAATTCTTTGAAATTTTGTTAATTCCTTCATGTCCTTTGAAATTGTTGAAATCCGTAGAAATCCCTTGAAATTGAATTAAATGTATTCCCTAAATTTTAGGATTTTCAAGATATCTAAATAAAATATTTCAAGGGATCTTAAGGAAATGGAAAGAATTTCAAGAGATTAAAAAAATTGCAAGGTATTTCAGAGAATTCAAGGGATTTTAAAGTATTTTTGTAAAGAAATTTATTGAATGAGTTCAATCTAATTAAAATATTCAAGGGATTTGAAATGATTTCTCTTTATGTGAAAGGATTTTTCCGATTTCCCAAGGAAAATTTTCCATGGATTTTAAGGGATTCTAAAGGATTACAAGAAATAAAAACCCAAATTAAACAAATTTTGTAGGATTCCAAAAGAATTTGAGGGATTTCTAAAGAACGTTAGGAAATAAATTAAATAAAATTTGATTAAAGAATTAAAGAAGTTCAATGAATAAGTTCAATTTAATTTATATTCAAAGGATTTCAAAGGACTTTAATTTATTTTAATGAATTTTTACGATTTTCAAAGGAAATACTCCAAGGGATTCAAAAAAATGTCAAGATATTAAAAAAATTGCAAGCGATTTAAAAGAATTTTGTAGGATTTCCAAAGAATTCCAGCGATTTTTAGAGAAATTTGTGAAAAAGTGAAATTTTTCAAGAGATTTCAAACAATTCAAGGGATTTCAAAGAACTTTGTAGGGTATACAAAGATTTGAAGGGATTTCTAGAGAACTTTGAAAAATAAATTAATGCAATTTGAAGGGAGTTCTAGCGACTACAAAAATTTATTGAGATTTAAACGTCCTTTTTTTTAGAAAACTTTAATAAATAAGTTAAATTTAATTTAAATATTGAAGGAATTTCTAATGATTTTAATTTATTTTAATCGATTTTTACGATTTCCAAAGAAAAGATTTCAAGTGATTTATAAAGAACTTTTGAAAATAAATTAAATTTCGAGGAATTCATAGCGATTCAAAATATTTTAAGGTATTTTAGGGTATTTAAAGGAATGTCATAAGATTTAAAGAATGTTATTGAATCTCCAATGATTTCAAGGAAATTCAAAGATTTATAGGATTTATAAAGTTTTTTTTTTAGCGAACTTCAATGAATACTTTTTTATTTTAAAGATATTTTAAGTTATGTTGAAACTTTCCAAAGAATTTCAAGAGATTTAAAAAAAGTAAAGGGAAAACTTCAAGGAATAAATTATTTTCAAAGGGTTTTAAGAGATTTCAAAGGATTTTCACGGATTTCAACGAAATTTAGAGAAATTTTAAATATATCAAGGGAATTTTCAAATTTTTGCTGCGTATACTTTGTGCAGAATCGCTATTTTCACGTAATTCCATATGAGATTTATGATATATTTATTTTATTATTCTTTTAGATTACTAATATTTTACTCATTTTCTAATATTTTTTACGGTCAATGAAAGTACAAAATTCGAACACTGAAGCTAAAAATGTGCCCATTTGCAATAATAAAACCTGAGCTGCAAATCATTTAAATCAATTTTAAGCTAGAAATAATAAAAATTGAACGATTACATTTTTGTTATAAACTAAATACTTCTTAGATCAGAAGTTGAATTATTTTTATTTTAAATAGTTTATAAATCCTGAAAAACCTTCAAAACTTTATTTTAAAATCTTGAAACATCTACATGTTGTTTTACATTTTTTGAAATTTTAAATTATTTTTGAAATTTTTCAGAACTTCTACACATCTTTTAAAATGATTCAAATTTTTCCTAACATTTTTTAAAATTTCTACAAAATTAAAAATATTCTCTTAAAACATTCCAGATTCATTTTTAACAATTTTGGAATTTTTAAAAAATATTCTCTTGAAATTAGTTAACAAAAATAAAAAGTAATTTTCAATTTTTCTAGAAATCTCACGAAAATGTTTTTTTATTCTTTTGAAAACTTTCACAGTACTTAAAAATCTTCTAAATTTTTTGTTCGAAAATTGCAAAAATCTATATATAGACACTTCGTTTAAATTATTTGAAATTTGTAATTAATTTTGAATTTTTTCAGACCTACATATCTTTTCTACTTGAACTTTTTCTAAGAATAATAATAGTTGTTCAATATTTATTATAATTAAAATTCAACAATTTGACTTGCAAATTAAATTTTTTTTAATAGAAAAATTAAAATTATAACGTTCAAACTTTAGTTTTTGGTTTCGTTTTGAATATTTGATTTATAATTACTGATTTTAAATGAACAGCCAAAACTGGTTAAATATTGAGCAATTGTTCTTTTTCTTAATTAAAAACTGTCAAATTTTAGACTAAAACATTATTTTAAATTAAAAAAAAGGCTTTTAGTATGAATATATTGTTTTGAGTTAAAAATTTTTTTTAATAGTTTATAAAGTTTCAATCGTGCGTTTACTTTTACGAAGAATTTCACATTGAAACAGTTTAATCTTCAACGGTAAAATCTGGAAATTCTTAAAATTCGAATCGTCTTGTAAAATCAATTATTATTCACTTGTTAATCCTTAATGTACAGATCAATTTTAAAAATCATAATAATTTATATTCACAGTTGATCAACTAAAAAGGATTTTTATTCCAAAATTGTCAATTTTTAATTTTTTAAGTTTTAAACTACATTTTAAAATTCTTTTAATGAAAAATATACGCTTAGAAAATTAAAATAGGAAATTTTCAAGTGAAAGATTTTCGAATTAAGCATTGTAAACTGAATGATATCATAATTGAAAAACAGGGCGTCTACTCAAATCCTGGAAAAAAATTCCCTGACAATTCCAGGTTTTTTCCAGGTATAATTATATACCTATATATATAATCGACTCGGATATGTATACAGTTTTGCGAATTTATTGTAAATAATGTTTCTTTCAGTTTCTAGGAATTCAATTAATATTACAAGATATTCTTAAATATTTTAGCGCGATCGACTAATTAAATAATACTAAAAACATAATTAATGATTTCTTGAATTTTTCTCTTAAAGTCCACGAATTTGAATAATAATTCAAATAAATTCTTATTTTATATACTTATACTTAAAATGCAGTGCATATTTTAGTAACTGAAAAAGATCAATTTTCAAACAAATAGCTGAATTTTGAACAAAAAAAGATCAGTTTTCAACAAAAATAAAAAAGTTAAATTTTCAGTAAAAAAAATGAATTTTCCAGAAAAAAACAAATTTAATTTAATTTTCAACCAAGTAGTTTTATTTTCAAGCAAAAAGATAAATTTTCAACTAAAATGATGAATACTTAGCTGGAATACTTGAATTTTAAACCAAGAAAGTGAATTTTCTACCACAAAGACGATTTTTCAACAAAATACATGAATTTTCAACTGAAATGATTAATCTTTAACTGAAATAGTTGATTTTTCAACCAAAAAGATGAAAAAACTAATTTGCAACAAAAACAAAACTAATTTTCAACAAAATTGTTACATTTTCAAACAAAATGATGAATTTTGAACTGGAATAATTGAATTTTCAACCAAAAAGATGA
>CAKNXH010072896.1:0-12551 GCA_932178445.1 Andricus quercusramuli | reverse complement strand
GTACCCCTTTTTAAATATTTGAAATACATGAAATCTATTGAAATCTTCAAGAATTCTCTTAAATATTTGTAAAATCTTTCTGAAATCTTTCATATTTGTTGAAATCATTGAAATGTTTGTGAAATCTTTTACGAAATTTTTAAATCATTTAAAATCTTCCAAATGTTTTGAAATGTTTGATATGTGGTTTATATCTTTTTGAAATGTTTCAAATTCTTGTATTCTTTTGAACTGTTTGAAATATTTGTGAAATCTTTTGCATTCATTTGAAATCATTGAAATATTTAAAATCCTTGTGAGATCTTTTTAAAACTTCTAAAAAATGCTGAAATCGTTTAAAATCTTTGAACTCTTTTTTAAAATCTTTGACATCTGGCATACTGTACACTGTTTGAAATGCTTCTGAAGTCTTTTGTATTAATTTGAAATCATTAAAATATTTGAAATTCTTGTGAAATCTTCTACAAAAATTTGAAGTCGTTTCGAATCTTTGAAAAATTTTGAAATCGTAGAAATCTGGTTTACTATACCCTTTTTAACAATTTTTAAATCTTCGAAATCTTTTGAAAGTTTTAAAATCTTTGTGAAATATTTTAAAATATTTGTGAAATATTTTAAAATATTTGTGAAATCTTTCTTAAATCTTTGTTTGTGAAACCGTTTGTATTCGTTGAAATCATTAAATTATTTCAAATATTATGGCCATGGCTCATTCTAATTCTGAAACTGAATTAACGTCGAAATTTTCAACTAATAATTTTTATAATTTGCAAATTTAATATCACAAAAAATATATCAATTAAAATTCTATATTAGCGGACAAGAAATTAAAAACTTATAGAATTATTCGCAATATCAAAATGAATCATATAAAATATTAAATTGCAATCTATAAAATAATTGCCACCAGTCTAGAAAAAGTACCTTGAAATCTCTTTTTTTATTATGTTTTAAACAAAAGATAATTTATATATTGATATTCAAAAAACTTTTCAGTAGCAATATTTCTTCTAAACGATATGTTTCTTTCATAATAGTATAAAAGATTTTAATTACTGTTCACATTTCAATAAAATAACTGTTTTAAAAGCAAAAAAAAAAAAAATCAAATTCAAGGTTCTCGTGAAAAATTCAAGGAGATTTCCAGGTTATCAAGGTTTAAAAAAAATCAAGAAGAATTCCAGGTCGCTGGACACCCTGTATTAATATTCAAAGGCCAACATTTTAATCTTGTAACATTTTTAACATAGCATCTTTTTTTGAGCGGAATAAAGAAAATTCACATTAAAATAATTCATTAAAACAAAAAAAAAGATGACTATTTACCATGAAAGCTGAATTTTTTATCCAAAAGCACGAATTTTCAACAAAACAGTTTGATTTTCGACCAAAAGAGACAACTACTTTAAAAAAATAGTTTAATATTGAACATAATAATTAGATTTTCAACAAAGCAGTTGAATTTTCAACCAAATTGTTGAATTTCCAACAAAAATAGTTGTAGAAGTTGAACGTTAACAAAAAGATAAATTATTTACGAAAAAATTTTGATTATTTATAAATTTAGATATTTGTTGATATTTCAAACAACAGGGCTCGGAACTGCTCAAACTTCAAAAAATAGTAAAATATTAACCATATTTCTCTCAAAAAAGTATCCGAAAAGTAACAATAATGTGGCAAAAAAGTGAACCATAAAAAAATATTTTGTACCAAAAAAGACTAAGTTTCCACCAAAATTATGAATTTTCAACAAAAAAAGGTATGTTTAAAAAGTAGTTGAACTTTCAACAAAATGGTTAGATTTTTCTGACTAAGAAGATGAATTGTTAACGAAAAATTTGATATAATAACCAAAAAAGATTTTAATTTGATATTAAAAACAGTAGAATTCATTCAAAAAAGACGATTTTTCAACAAAATAGTTGTATTTCCTACGAAGACAGGGGAATCTTCAACCAAAAAAGACGAATTCTCAAATAAAATAATGTATTTTTGAACAAAAGAGTGATTTTCGATCAAGTAGATTAATTTTCTACCAAAAAATAAGAATTTTCAACTAAAATGATGAACTTTCAAAAAAAAAATAAAGTTTTAACAAAAGTTGTTCAACTTTTAACCGAATTACAATCAAAAAAGATAAATTCTCATCGAAAAATATAATATAGTTCGATATTTCAAAAAAAAAAAAAAAAAAGACTATTAAAATTCAAAATGAAAAACTAGCAATTTTAGCTAAATTGCAATTTTTATCAGGATTCATGATAATTCAATTGCTGGCCCTTTTCAATCATTTTACATACGAACTGATTATTATTTTATTGTTATGTATTCCCTAATTTTCCCAACTCGAAAGTGCCAAATTTACTTTAAAAAATTAATTTTTTATATTTTTTACAAGTTTTTAAATAATAAGATCAATTAATTAATTTCATTATTTTAGGCAAAAAATGTAACCAAAAGTAACCATTTCATAAAATAAGTAACTTTTCAGTATCCGCGGATCAAAATTTTCAACAAAATAGTTAAATTCTCAAAATAAAAGTTGAATTTTGAACGGAGTAATAAAATTTTCAACATAATAGTTGAATTTTGAACCAAACAGTTGAATTTTGGGTTTACAAAGATGAATTCTCAACAAAATTGTAATAGTTGATATTTCAACCAAAAAATACGAATTTTAAAACCAGAGACGAATTTTCAACTGAAAAGATTGATTTTCTACCAAAAAGACGTTCTCAATAAAATACATTAATTTCCGAACAAAAAGGTTGAATTTTGAACTAAAAAAAAACATAAATTTTCAACCAAATAATAGAATTTTTTAGAAGAGTTGAATTTTCAATCAAAAAAGATTGTTTATAAATGTTGATATTTGCCGATACTTCAAACAACAACAAACGAATGTCCAACAAAAAAAGTTTAATTTTTAACCTACAAAGATGAATTCTCAACAAAAAATGTAATAGTTGATATTTCAACCAAAAAAGATGAAATTTCTGACCAAAAGAGATGAATTTTAAAACCAAAGAGACGAACTTTCGACTAAGAAGATTAATTTTCTACCAAAAAGACGTTCTCAATAAAATACATGAATTTTTAAACAAGCAGCTGAATTTTCAACTAAATATATAAATTTTCAACCAAATAATAGAATTTTGTAGAAGACAGTTAAATTTTCAACAACAAAAAAATATGAATTTTCAATCCAAAAGGGCGAATTTTCTGCCAAATAAATTTTGATACTAAACTTGTTAATATCTCAAATGAACAAAAAACAAATTTTCAACAAAATAGTTAAATTTTCAAACCAAAAGTTGGATTTTGAACGAAATAATTAAATTTTCAATATAATAGTTGAGTTTTAAACCTACAAAGATGAATTCTCAACAAAAAATTTAAGTTGATATTTCAAGCAAAAATGATTAAAAAGAGATCAAATTTCTGAACAAAAGATGAATTTAAAAAATAAAGAAAGGGATTCTCAACAAAATAGTTGAACTTTTAACCAAATAGTTGAATTTTCAACCGAATGATCTAATTTTTAATAAATAAAATATTGAACTTTAATTAAAATTCTCGATTAAAAATTTGGATTATTTATCAATTTCGATGTTTGTTGATATTAAGATAAAACAAAAAAAAACAACGAATTTTTATCAAAATAGTTAAAATTTTAACCAAAAGTTGAATTATTCAAGAAAATAATTAAATTATCGACATAAGGTAAACGTCCCAGTAATCGTGACCTTAGTCCCAGTAATCGTGATGCCAATTTTCTTGCTTTTTATTTTATTTGAATGAATCTAATTTCTATTTGCTATTATAAAATGCTAAAAATAAGCGAGTTTTATCATTAAATGTAACTTTTAACACATTTTTGTAACAATATATTCAAACTATAACCAAGTTTCACGATTACTGGGACCGTCACGATTACCGGGACATTTACCTTAATACTTGAAGTTTTAAACAAAAACAATTGATTTTTCAACGAAAGAATTAAATTTTCAAGTCGAAAAGACGGATTTTTTAGAAGACAGATGAATTTTCAACAAAACGATGAATTTTAAAGAAAAAAATTTAATAGTTGATATTTCAAACAAAACAAATATTTCAATTAAATAGTTAAAATTTGAACAGAGTGGAATTACAAAAAAATTAACTTTTCAACAAAATAGTTGAATTTTAGCCAAAGAGATGAATTTTTTACCTACGAAGATGCATTTTCGGCAAATAAAGATTTTTTAGTCAAGAAACAAAAAAAAAGTTTATCCAAATTATTTAACTTTCAAGCCAAAAGACGAATGTTCCCTAAAACAGTTAAATTTTCAATCCGAAAATATTAATTTTCAACAAAAAAATTGCATTTCTAACCAAAAAGTACCAATTTTCAACTAAAAAAGCTCATTTTTCCACCAAACATGGAAAAGTTACATGAAATAGTTGAATTTTCAACCAAAGAGACGAACCTTGAATCTAAAAATTAAAACTAAAAATGATGAATCTTCAACTGCAATAGTTAAATTTTCAGGTAAAAACATTAATTTTAAACCAAAGAAAAAACGGTTTTCAAACTAAAAAGACGAATTTTCACAAAAAATGATGACTTTTTAAAATATTGTTAAATTTTAACTATATAATGGAATTTTTAACTTAAAATATAATCATCAAGAGAAAGTAACTACAATTCTATTCAAAGACCAGAATCTTAATCTTTAAAACTGGTTGATATTGAATCTATTATAAACAAAATAAAACAATTTCAAATTTATCATCATTGATAGTTATTGTAAAAAGTCCCTGACATTTGCCAGATATTTTTCAAAATCCCTGGCTTTTCCTGACCAAAAAATGTCCTGACTTTTCCCTGAATTACGACCATCCTGTAATTAAATTAAAGATACTTTTTAATTACCTGTGCCGCAATCGTATGCATATTCCGATCCGTTAATCTATTTAAGGGACCTTTCAATTGCCTTCTAAGTTTAATCAACTTTTCGCTATTTTCAGAATTTTCCTGGAGATCTTTTGCTCTCGCTGCTGGAGGAACGTATCGATTTGTTACCACGTTACCATCTTTGTCCCTCGTTCTTCCGTAAATATCTTCCCAGAGTTTCGTATTTTCTTCATCTTCTTCGGGATTTTCTTCATCTTCTTCGGAATTGAAATCATCTTCCATTTCTTCTTCCAAATCTTCACTTTCTGAGATTTTTCTTTTCTTCTGTTCACTAGCCGTTTTCTGGTTTGATTCCAGTTTTCTCTTATTTGATTTTAAGTTTTCTTCTTCGCTATCCTCGCCATCTTCTTCGTCTTCAACTTCATCCTCGTCTTCGATGTCATCTTCTTCATCTTCCATATCTTCGTCAAGACTAAAATCATCTTCCTCTTCTGATTCATCGACAGGTTGGAACTTTTTATTCAATTTACTATTGGATTTTCCTTTCTTTGGAGAATTATTAAAGTCATCATCGGACGAAAAGTTGTTGTCCGAGTCGCAGGAAGCTTCGGAATCTGATTTATTTATTTTCGAAAGCTTCTTATTCTTCTTTTTATCTTTTTTCAGAGTTTCTCCAGCCGCAACAGCGAAATCATCTTCGAATTCGGATCCGGAATCAGCTCCGAGTAATTGTTTCTCTGTTTCCACGGCGATTTTCCTGTTCTCTTCATCACAAAAGTCCAAAAGATCTGAGAATTTGTTAAAGAAAATATGGCAGTCCTAAGACGTAAAAAGAATAGAGGAAATGGGAATTTTTTTCAGAAAAAAGGACAATGTTTTACTTTTCTATTGTATTTTAAATATATATGATAAATACATGCTAAGAAATTTAATTAAGGTTTATTATTATCTGTATTCTTTGTTTATTATGAACATGAATAATTCATTCAAAAAAATCTAGAGTCTTCAATTTTGGTCCAGTTTTCAATTTTTGTCTAAATTAAAGAATTCTGAAGAGCCCCCAGCTCGGAACTTTTGTCTTTCCATTTGCTTATTTACCAAATTTTCATGGGGATTTAAAAAAATACCGATAATATCCTCATTGACTCATTTTATTGTTATAAACAAATTTGATTATAAAAATGTAAAATATTTGAAATATTTGGAGGTCCAGTAAATTCCTTTAAATCTTGTGAAATTCATTGAAAATTTTTTAATCTCTTGAAATTATTTCCAATCCCATAAAATCCCTTGAAATATTTACTTTGGAAATCTTAAAATCCATTAAAATAAGTAAAAATTATTTGAAATCACTAGAATATAAATTAAATACCTTAAAATCCCTTTAAATTTTTGAAATCGCTGTGAATCCCTTGAAATTTAATTTAATTTATTTTCCAAACGAAATAAATCCGTTGAAATCTTTGGAAATCCTAAAAAATTCCTTAAAATCCCTTGAAATCTTTCCTTTGGAAATCGTGAAAAGCCTTTAAAATAATTAGAAATCATTTCAAGTCCCTTAAATGTTTTAATTCAATTAAACTCATTTAATAAATTTCTCAAACAAAATTTTTAACCTCTAGAATTCTTGTGAAATTCCTTGAATTACTTTCAAATTCCTTGAATTCTATAAAATAACTTGAAATTTTTGTATTCTCTTGAAATTCTTTCGAATCCCTTCAAATTCTTTAAAATATTTCCTTTGGAAATCTTAAAAATCCATGGATGTAAGTAAAAATAGTTTAAAGTCCCTTGAACATAAATTAAACTGCACTTATTCATTAAAATTATCTAAAAAATAAAGTTCAAATTCCTAAAAATCTTTGAAATCTCTTGAAATATTTGCAGATACAATAAAAAACTGTGAAATTCCTTAAAATCCCTAAAATTTTTAGAGTCACTATGAATCTTTTGAATTTTAATTTCATTTATTTTCCACAGTTTTTTTTATTTCTTGAAATCCCTTGGAATCCCTTAAAATATTTCCTTTGAAAATTAGAAACATCGTATATAATAAGTAAAAATCATTCGAAATCCCTTGAATGGAATTAAATTGAATTTATTCATTAAAGTTTTCCAAAGAAAAAAAAAATGTTTTATTTCCTGGAAATCTTTGAAATTCTTTAAATCTTGTGAAATTCCTTGAAATACCTTAAAGTCGCTTAAATTATCTGAAATCCCTTCACATTTATTAAATCCCTTGAAATTCTTGCGAATCCTTTAAAATCCCTTGAAATATTTTCTTTGGAAATCGTAAAACTCCATTAAAGTAAGTAAAAAATCATTTGAAATCCCTTGAATATGTATAAAACTGAACTTATTCATTGAAGTTCTCGAAAAAATAAATCGCTAGGAATCCCTTATAATTTCATTTCAAATAATTTACTTTCCAAAGTTCGCTAGAAATCCCTTCAGATCTTTGGAAATCATACCAAATTCTTTGAAATCCCTTGAAATTTTTTTAATCTTTTGAAATTCTTTGGAATTCCTCTAAAATTCCTTGAAATGTTTCGAAATCTTACGAAATTCTTGAAACCCCTTGAAATAATTTGAAATCTTGCGTTAAATAAATAAATAAATAATTTATTTGCAGAATTCTTAGCGATTCCAAAGATTTTAAGGGATTTTAAGGTATTTGAAAGATTTCTATTAATTTGAATGGTGTTTTTAGAGTACTGTAATGAGTAATTTAAATTGAATTTATATTAAAGAAATTTAAAATGCTTTATACTTATCTTAATGTATTTTATACGATTTCCAAACATTTCAGGGGATTTTGACAGAATTTTAGGGAATAAATTTAATATAATTTCCAGCGATTTCCAGAAAATTCGATGAAAATTCTGACTTTTGCCACATTTGTTTCAAAATCCCTGACTTTTCCTGACCAATAAAATTTCCTGACTTTGATTTTTTTTTTGTTAACAAAAAGTACGAATTTTGAAGAATTGAATATAATAATTTATAATTGAATTGATTTTTATAATAATATGTTGAATCTCTTCAAATTTTTTGGAATCTTTTAAAATAACTTGAAATCTTTCGAATCCTTTGAAATTTTTATAATTCTTCCAAATCTCTTCAAATTGTTGAAATCCGTAGAAAGACCCTTCCAATCAAATTTAATTTATTCCCTAAAGTTCTCTAGAAATAAGTTAAAATAAGTAGAAGTCATTTTAAATCCCTTGAATATAAATTTAAAAAAATGTTTCTCAAAAAAACTTTCAAATCCCTAGAAATCTTTAAAATCCTTGGATATTCAATAAAATCCTTTAAATCCCTGGCAATATTTCTAATCGATAATCCCAAAAAATTCTTTAAATCTCTGGAAATTGTTTACATGTCTTAAAATTCTCCCAAAAGCCTAAAAATCTTGAAATTTTTGAAATCTTTTGAAGCAAAATTTAATTTATTCCCTAAAGTTCTCTAGAAATCCAATGAAATCCCTTGAAATTTGTAAAATCACCTAAAATCTTTGGAAATCCTACAAAATTCTTTGAAATCCCTGGAAATCGTAAAATATATTTAACATATTTTTATATTTTTGAATTTTAAACATTCATTAGAAATTACATATATTTCTAATCCTTGAAGGTTCTATTAAATTCCTTTAAATCTTGTGAAAATTTCTTAAAATGCCTTAAAATATAGAAATCCCTTAAGATCTTTGAAAATCCTAAAAAATTATTTGAAATCCTCTGAATTTATTTAAATACGTATCTGGAAATTCTTTGGAATCTTTTCAAAGATTTTGAATAATAAATCAAATAATAAATCAAATGGTTAAAAAATTAACCAAAATCAAAAATTGGTTAATTCTTTCATGTCTCTTGAAATTGTTGAAATCTGCAGAAATACCTTGAAATTAAATTAAATTTATTCCCTAAAGTTCTCCCGAAATCCCTTAAAACCCCCGAAATATTTGGAAATCGTAAAAACATATTGAACATATTTTTAATATTTATTAGAAATTAGAATAATTTTAAATCCTCAGAGTTCTTGGAATCGTTAGGAATACCTTGAAATTTTATTCTTCAGAATGTAGTAATCTGAAACCCCTTAAAATCTTTGAAACCTCTACAAAATTCTTTGAAATCTCCAGAATTTCTTTAAATCTCTTGAAATTCCTTGTAATTTTTTTAAATAACTTAAAATATTAAAAAATTCTTTGAAATTTTGTTAATTCCTTCATGTACTTTGAAATTGTTGAAATCCGTAGAAATCCCATGAAATTGAATTAAATTTATGCCCTAAATTTTTTTAGCATCTTCAAGATATCTAAAGAAAATATTTCAAGGGATTTTAAGGAAATGGAAAGAATTTCAAGAGATTACAAAAATTGCAAGGTATTTCAGAGAATTCAAGGGATTTTAAAGTATTTTTGTAAAGAAATTTATTGAATGAGTTTAATTTAATTAAAATATTCAAGGGATTTGAAATGATTTCTCTTTATGTGAAAGGATTTTTCCGATTTCCCAAGGAAAATTTTCCATGGATTTTAAGGGATTCTAAAGGATTACAAGAAATAAAAACCCAAATTAAACAAATTTTGTAGGATTCCAAAAGAATTTGAGGGATTTCTAAAGAACGTTAGGAAATAAATTAAATAAAATTTGATTAAAGAATTAAAGAAGTTCAATGAATAAGTTCAATTTAATTTATATTCAAAGGATTTCAAAGGACTTTAATTTATTTTAATGAATTTTTACGATTTTCAAAGGAAATACTCCAAGGGATTCAAAAAAATGTCAAGATATTAAAAAAATTTCAAGCGACTTAAAAGAATTTTTTAGGATGTCCAAAGAATTCTTGCGATTTTTAGAGAAATTTGTGGAAAAGGGAAATTTTTCAAGAGATTTCAAACAATGCACGGGATTTCAAAGAACTTTGTAGGATATACAAAGATTTGAAGGGATTTCTAGAGAACTTTGAAAAATAAATTAATGCGATTTGAAGTAAGTTCTAGCAACTACAAAAATTTCTTGAGATTCAAACGTCTTTTTTTTTAGAAAACTTTGATAAATAAGTTACATTTAATTTAAATATTGAAGGAATTTCTAATGATTTTAATTTATTTTAATAGATTTTTACGATTTCCAAAGGAAAGATTTCAAGTGATTTATAAAGAACTTTTGAAAATAAATTAAATTTCGAGGAATTCATAGTGATTCAAAATAATTTAAGGTATTTTAGGGTATTTAAAGGAATGCCATAAGATTTAAAGAATATTATTGAATCTCCAATGATTTCAAGGAAATTCAAACATTTATATGGTTTTTAAAGTTTTTTTTAGCGAACTTCAATGAATACTTTTTTATTTTTAAGAGATTTCAAAGGATTTTCACGGATTTTAACGAAATTTTGAGAAATTTTAAATATATCAAGGGAATTTTCAAATTTTTGCTGCGTATACTTTGTGCAGAATCGCTATTTTCACGTAATTCCATATGAGATTTATGATATATTTATTTTATTATTCTTTTAGATTACTAATATTTTACTCATTTTCTAATATTTTTTACGGTCAATGAAAGTACAAAATTCGAACACTGAAGCTAAAAATGTGCCCATTTGCAATAATAAAACCTGAGCTGCAAATCATTTAAATCAATTTTAAGCTAGAAATAATAAAAATTGAACGATTACATTTTTGTTATAAACTAAATACTTCTTAGATCAGAAGTTGAATTATTTTTATTTTAAATAGTTTATAAATCCTGAAAAACCTTCAAAACTTTATTTTAAAATCTTGAAACATCTACATGTTGTTTTACATTTTTTGAAATTTTAAATTATTTTTGAAATTTTTCAGAACTTCTACACATCTTTTAAAATGATTCAAATTTTTCCTAACATTTTTTAAAATTTCTACAAAATTAAAAATATTCTCTTAAAACATTCCAGATTCATTTTTAACAATTTTGGAATTTTTAAAAAATATTCTCTTGAAATTAGTTAACAAAAATAAAAAGTAATTTTCAATTTTTCTAGAAATCTCACGAAAATGTTTTTTTATTCTTTTGAAAACTTTCACAGTACTTAAAAATCTTCTAAATTTTTTGTTCGAAAATTGCAAAAATCTATATATAGACACTTCGTTTAAATTATTTGAAATTTGTAATTAATTTTGAATTTTTTCAGACCTACATATCTTTTCTACTTGAACTTTTTCTAAGAATAATAATAGTTGTTCAATATTTATTATAATTAAAATTCAACAATTTGACTTGCAAATTAAATTTTTTTTAATAGAAAAATTAAAATTATAACGTTCAAACTTTAGTTTTTGGTTTCGTTTTGAATATTTGATTTATAATTACTGATTTTAAATGAACAGCCAAAACTGGTTAAATATTGAGCAATTGTTCTTTTTCTTAATTAAAAACTGTCAAATTTTAGACTAAAACATTATTTTAAATTAAAAAAAAGGCTTTTAGTATGAATATATTGTTTTGAGTTAAAAATTTTTTTTAATAGTTTATAAAGTTTCAATCGTGCGTTTACTTTTACGAAGAATTTCACATTGAAACAGTTTAATCTGCAACGATAAAATCGGGAAATTCTCAAATTTCGAATTGTTTTGTAAAATCAATTTTTACTCACTTGTTAATCCGTAATGTAGAGATCAATTTTAAAAATCATCACAATTTATATTCACAGTTGATCAACTAAAAAGGATTTTTATTCCAAAATTGTTAATTTTTAATTTTTTAAGTTTTAAACTACATTTTAAAATTCTTTTAATGAAAAATATACGCTTAGAAAATTAAAATAGGAAATTTTCAAGTGAAAGATTTTCGAATTAAGCATTGTAAACTGAATGATATCATAATTGAAAAACAGGGCGTCTACTCAAATCCTGGAAAAAAATTCCCTGACAATTCCAGGTTTTTTCCAGGTATAATTATATACCTATATATATAATCGACTCGGATATGTATACAGTTTTGCGAATTTATTGTAAATAATGTTTCTTTCAGTTTCTAGGAATTCAATTAATATTACAAGATATTCTTAAATATTTTAGCGCGATCGACTAATTAAATAATACTAAAAACATAATTAATGATTTCTTGAATTTTTCTCTTAAAGTCCACGAATTTGAATAATAATTCAAATAAATTCTTATTTTATATACTTATACTTAAAATGCAGTGCATATTTTAGTAACTGAAAAAGATCAATTTTCAAACAAATAGCTGAATTTTGAACAAAAAAAGATCAGTTTTCAACAAAAATAAAAAAGTTAAATTTTCAGTAAAAAAAATGAATTTTCCAGAAAAAAACAAATTTAATTTAATTTTCAACCAAGTAGTTTTATTTTCAAGCAAAAAGATAAATTTTCAACTAAAATGATGAATACTTAGCTGGAATACTTGAATTTTAAACCAAGAAAGTGAATTTTCTACCACAAAGACGATTTTTCAACAAAATACATGAATTTTCAACTGAAATGATTAATCTTTAACTGAAATAGTTGATTTTTCAACCAAAAAGATGAAAAAACTAATTTGCAACAAAAACAAAACTAATTTTCAACAAAATTGTTACATTTTCAAACAAAATGATGAATTTTGAACTGGAATAATTGAATTTTCAACCAAAAAGATGA
>CAKNXH010072889.1:15975-32117 GCA_932178445.1 Andricus quercusramuli | reverse complement strand
TAAAAGTCAAACTCACAATTATTTGTTAACTATGAAAATTAGTTATTCATACAGCTAACACGTTCAATCGTACTATTTCAAATACAGTGAACCTCGAATCTATGCGCGGTTTTGGGGCTGACGATGGGCCTAAATCAGGGGACTCTGAACTATTTGGTTTCTCTCCTGTTTTGTCTTGCCTGAGTGAACACCGCACAACCCCCCGCAGCTCCTCTCACCCACACCCGTGGCGCGACGTCAATTCTCGGAATGTCTAAATCCGGGATGCTTATATCTGGGGTTCACTGTAGTTATTGAAGCTGCTTGATCTAGTAATCTTTCTTTTTACGATTTGGAATAGTAATGCTGACTTTAGGTTTTGCATATTTTCATCTCACTATCTCCTAAAATATCAAAAACTATTGAAATTGTATCTTGTAGAATGCGAACAAGCAAACCGTGAGTTAACATTGCATGAGAGTGAATCTGACTTTCCATTTTCCCCGTGATATTATCGTAAGGAAATCAAAAGAAGTTTTTCATATTTGTTTCCGAAAAAGACTGGCTGGGACAATGATAGAAGAATGAATCCATGAGAACCATAATACAGTTACTTTTTTTTATTATTTGTTTTTACGAATTATTTGTAATACGCTCTACTGTATAATGATCTTCGATTGGGCGATAGGAGCCTACTGGAATTTTCTGTGCTTCATCTCTGATCGATCCGCTAATCCAGCCGCATTCGCATGTTTATTTTTGCTTGCCTTTTACGGTGATTTTGACTATAGTAGATGCATATATTCCAACAAAAAAATTACTACTCTCCAATACTGCTTGCATTTTTTTATCCGCAGGAAAAGCGTATTTCCGAAGTTCGAATCACCAGTCCTGATTATTATAGGAACTAATCCGAAAACATTGAAGATGTACCTTTTGATGAAACAAATTAAGAAAAAAATAAATCGGATGCGATTTTGTCTTTTTTGTTGTTTTCATGTTTCGCCTGTCTTGAAAAGGCATGTATTCAATTTGTTTGTATATAAAATGATCACCCTATATAGTTCCTAAATATTCTTGAATAGTTTCCAAATATTCTCGAATTAGGACATATCCCAATATATTTGAATATATTACATTTATTATATTACATCCAAATTGTATGGATGGAGTTTTTTAACGTAGTTGAATTCATAGCGTAAAAACAGTATCTCCCCCCCCCCCCACACACACACACACCCCAAAAATAGTTCAATTCGAAAAAGTTGTATAATCTGAGATTTCATGTATCCTTAAAAGTAGATTTATCTTGTTATCTCACTGGGATACCGCTTTTGTCTTCAAAGCTTCGTCTTAATTTTTAATAAAAATTTAGAAAAGAAAGGCACTCAATGTAGCGTTTACGGAAATTAAAAAAAAAATAATCTTGTAAAAATGGACTGGTTTGCTGGGTCGTTTGTATTTTATTCGCCCAAATCGAGAAATTCGACCGTTCTCTAGGATGCAATATTTTAAACTGAACCTGGAAATTTTTTTTCGTATTTTTTTTCAAGTGACCATGTGCTATCGTTGGAGAATACAAAAGAAAGGGAATCAAAACTCTTCACAAATTCGTTAGAATTATTCCAAACATCCCAAAGACCCGAAAATTCTCTCAAATCAGAACATATCGTAATATATTTGAAAATTTTCTGAAATACTGTGCAATCCCTCATAAAATGCCGTGAAAATTTCCTGAAATATAAATTGAACGGATGGAGTGTTTTAACGTAGTTTAATGTATGGCATGGAAGATGTTATCCCCCCCCCCCCGCACAAAAAATAGTTCAATTTCGAAAAAGTTCATAATGTGAGATTTCATTCGTCCTTAACAATAGACTTATCTTCTTATTTACCTGGGATACCGCCTCTGTCTTCAAAGCTTCGTCTTAATTTTTGAGTGGAAATTTAGAATAGAAAGGCACTCAGTAGAGCGCGATAATAAGGAAAATATACAATAGAGTGGCTCAAAAATGCTTCGGACATTTTTTCTCTCTAATCTTCGTGCATACAACCCGGAAAGTTTGAATCCATATAAAAATGAATCCATTTTTTTAACACACTTTTAATTAATTAAATCGAGTTGAAACTCAACACTTATCTTCACCATTAGTCACAGAATACGAATAAAAAATATTACTTTTCAAATGTAACTCCCACAAATCTGTTTTATAATGTCCCAGGAATACCTCATTAGTGAAAAAATGGTTTTGCGAGTTTTTTGCGCTAATTACGATTTTTGGCGTTTTTTTTTTAGAAAATTGTTTCCAATCCGTGAAATACTACTTTATGCTGATAACCAGATGCTTACATAAATTGTTTAAATAATTTATCATTATTTATATCTATTTTTCCTCAGAATAGAGGTAGAAAGTTGCGGTTTTTTCAACATGTTTCCACTTCTTGTCCAATTTTTAATCAAAGTGAAGTCATAGTTTATTAATCTGAAAAAACATGATTACTCGAACTACTTACTATAATTTAGGATAATATTCTCTTCTTATAATGCTAGAACTTGTTAAGTTTTAAAATAATTATACAAATTTAGATATTCAATTGTTTGAATCCATTTCGAATCAGACAGTGTTCTATACTTGAAATCGCAGAATCTTTCGAGGACGAAATATGTTTTTAGAGGAAATCAGGCGATACGTATTTTTCCGATTTGCCAAGAAAAATTGTATTTATTATTTTCCTTCCTAATCTAATAGCGTTCATTGTCTCCTTTCGTGATTCGCCGGAAAATTAAGAAAAGGTATGAAATCAACAAAATGACAGCGGTTTTTCTGAGAAAATTAGAACTTGATTTTCTCGAAGAACCTACCTTTTAATTTTTTGCCCATTTTTTTGTTTAACTTGTACTCTCCTAATGAAGATATCTTGTAAGTTTGATGCTGGCTGAATAAATTGTGTGGTCAGGAGAATTATTTTTTCTTACAATCGAATTTTCGACTTTTTCTTGGAAACAATGACAAATACGAAAAATGTTATAATACAAGTTCGCACGTCTAACAATGTTTTATGAAATACGTCTCCTGTTCTTTTACGATATCTTTCATCGCTCACGATCAAAACTCAAAAACTACATTTTAGGAAAAAAAAATCTCCCAGTCCCAAAAATGGTTTAGTCCGCATGATGATAATAAGATGCCTTTCTTCTATTCGCATAAATTGTAAAAAAATATGGGGAAAAAGGTGGGGGTTTTCAGAAAATGTTTTCTTTATGTTTTCAAAGTTTGAAGAAAGAAATATCTTTTGCGGCTGGGAACATTTTTTTCCTAAAAATGTAATTTTTGAATTTTTCTCGTGAACGATTAAAAATATCGGAAAAGAACAAGAGAACGCTATTGTAATAAAAAGGAAAATAATAAATATCTCAATTAGCTTAAGAATTATAGAGATTTAAAGAAAAAATTCGGGATTTTTTTGCGAATTCAAGTGAACCCCGCATTATTAAAGTTAACTAGGTGTACCAATATATCAAATATATAGTTTAAAAAAATCAAAGCTTTTACGAATAAAATAAAAAATTCCATTTCTTCGTTCAAGATGAAAAGTTTTCTGTTTTGAAAAATGAAAATTTGGAAGGCTGTCCAAGTTCCTGCAAACCTCTAAATACCTTCAATTCTCTAAAATCCTTGATCCCTCTGAATTATTTGAATTTCTGGAATATTCAAAATTTCTCAAATTCTTTCAATTCCCTGAGGGCTCTGAAAAAATATTAGTTTCCGTAAAAATAATAAAATTGCTTGAATTAAAAAAAAGTTAAATAAACAATTTCTGGAATTTAAACATAAGTTTTCTCTACTTAATTGATATTTACCTAAATAACTTTCCATTTAAATAATTAGTATTATTTTTCATATGGAGAAAGTAATTCTGTATTTTTCACAAATTTTTCAAGCGCATTGTTACCGGTTGCTGAAGTACTTTTTCTAGTTGCGAAAATTGCACTTGAGCGAATTTTTTATTTTCTTATTTCTCGTTGTCACTAACACTAATAATTCTCCGTGACAGTGTCATCAAGTTACTCTCAAATTAGGTACAGAATTCATAAGATTTTGTGATCGACTCCTGATTTAAGGACTGAATTGCAAACTAAAAATAAATTAAAAATAAGAGAATTGTGAAAAATACTGTTCATTTATCCAAAATAATTTGTAACATTGATTTAAATATTTGAAAAAATGTTTTCAGCACATTTAAAATGTTAATTTAAACAAATGGTAAAATTGTTTTGAATATTGGAAAAGTAGAGTAACTGTAATGTTTTTCGTATATTTTTTATTGATTTGACCTAATTTTATGTTATTTTATAAATGACACGAAACAAGAAAAAAACGAACAGTTTTAATCGTAAAAAAGCATTATTTTGAATTAAAAATTTTGGATAAACAATGCATGATTCGAAAAAAATGAATTCACAAAAGTTGTTTACCAAAAAGAGATCGACATATTTCTCATTAATTATTTTTTGATAGGACTCGTAGTTTTTGTTCTAATCGTAAAAAATAACATTATAGAAACATTACAATTTTTGGAAAAACGACACAAGATACGAAAAGAAATTGAGACACAAAAATTGTTAACCAAAAAAAGACCGAAAAATTGTTTACAAATTATTTTTTGATAGGACGCGTAGTTCTTATTTTAATCGTAAAAAATTAAATTAAAAAAGAAATAATTTTGGAAAAAAGATACACGGCACGCAAAAATGAATAGACAACAGTTTTGTAGCAAAACAAAATCGATAAATCTGTTATAAATTAGTTTTTGACAGGACGCGCAGTTTTGATTGAAATCGTAAAAAATAAAATAAAAGAAATATATGTTCAGAAAAACGACACATTTGGTTGCAAATTCAACAATTTTGTTAAAAAGTTATCCTTGTTGATTGAAAATTCAACTGCTTTGTTGAAATTCAAGCTTCTTTCTACAAGATTTACTTCTTCTTCAAAACTCACATTTTGATGTTTGAAAGTAAAGCTGAAACCTTTTTTGAATGGAAATTCAAATATTTTTGTTGAATTTTCCTTTTTAATGTAAGAATTTATTTATTGTAGTGAGAATTTAATCTTTCTTGGATAAAAAGGCGACTGTTTGATTGCAAATTATTCTGCTTTGCTTGAGGATTCAACTATTTTGTTTAAATATTATGTTTGAACCACTTTGTTGAGAAATAATTTTTATGTTGAAGATTCATATTTGTAGTTGAAAATTATTCTCTTTGTTTACTAAAAATTTAAGTTTTGTACTGAAATTCGTCTTTTGGCGTGAAGATTCAACATTTGAGGTGAACCTCTTCTTCTCTTATGATTGAAAAATCTTTAGTTGTAGAAAATTCTTTGGTTTTGGTTTTAAAATCTATTTGTTCGAAATTAATTTCAATCTTTCCAAATTGAAATATCAGCTATTACATTTTTCATTGAAAATTCATCTTTTCAGGTTACAAATTCAATTATTTTGCTAAAAATTTAATTATTTTGTTTAAAATTCAAGAATTTTGTTTTTTATTTTTTTATTTCTCATTGTCACTAACACTAAAAACATTTTAGGTGAACCCTTTTAAATTCTCATTCTAATGAGAAGGTATTAGTTTGATGTAAAATTTGACTTTGTTGGTTTCCATCAAATCTCCACGTTTTAAGACTGTATGTCTGTCTGTCTGTCCGTCTGTCTGCACGATATGAAAAAAGTCGATAGGAGAAAAAAGTTGCTTTTTGAATACCCTATAATATTTTAATGGCAACTTTTTGCATTTTTTGAAAAATCAAAAATTCAAATTTTGATCAGACGAAAAAATAATCAAAAATCAAAAATTCCATTTTGCTGTCAAGCTATGCAAGATACAACAAAAGATGAATAGACCAAAATTGTGCGCCTGAAAAAGACTAACAAATTTGTTGTTATTCAATCTTTGAAATGACGGTTAATTTTTGTCTTATTCGTAAAAAGAGCATTAAAAATAGAAAAATTGAATTTTTAGATGAATAACGCAAGCTAAAAAGAAAATGAGGAAAACAAAATTTGTTTATTCAAAAAAGAGGTACAAATTTTTTATTGATCATGTTTTGATAGAATGCGTAGTTTTTGTTTTATTCGTGAAAATAACATTGACAGTCAAAAAAGCAAATTTTGGAAAAACAATGCAAAGTAAGAAAACAGATGAATGACCGAATTTGTGCATTCCAAACAGATTCACAAACTTTCCATCAATTTTTGTTATAAGAATATATTCCAAATGAAAAAAATTAACTTTTTTGAAGAACGGCACAAGGTGAAATAACAGTTTAACTAATAAAATTTGTCCTCTAAATTATATCATTATTCTTAATTTGAAATCAAATACGAATTTAGTAATTTGTATATGAAGAACATATAACAAGAAGCACAAAGTGTGCGATCAATGTATTTCGGAGCGCGAAGAGCGACGACCAAATCGCGCTCAAACTTTTTTATTTCTATCATACGGTGAACAGAACCGAACATGGAACGCGAGGTTCAAATTATTTTCAAACCAAATATCGAGTAAATAAAGTTCCTTTTCAGTCCAGAATAAAAACAATTCTAACAGTTACTTCATATGTAGAGATTTTGATAGTTTTATAATATTTGCGAATTAACTTTTTTTTTCATCGAAGTCGAACACGAAGTTCAAAAATCTAAAGAAACCGAGCGTAAAGCGCGATGTAAATACATACGAGCACGTATCGCGACGATAAAGTAGATGCCGCAAGGTAATGAGCGGTACGATACCAGAGGAGGGTACAGACTCGGAGAATACCGATCATTTCATAACGCGCGGTAATTGAAAGGAACCTTATTGTAAGAAATTCATCGACCTGGAGATAACTAAATCACACTAAAACTTGGGGTATCAAATTGTTGCAGCTATTTTGATCTGGAATTTCAACTCAATATTATTTGCTTTAGAGGATCAATGAAAAATAAGGAGAACAACTTCAAGGCGTATCAGCATCATTATACAAAACAGAATGACAGTTTACGATTTTCAAAGAACATTCCTTTCTGCCAAATTCAAGTTATGCGAATCGATAATCGATCCTTGATCGAGATTTCCTGACATTTGTAAAGAAACATCCACAACCTCAGTAATCATAAGTTTAACTAAATGCAGCTAAGTAAATGATTTTTTTCAAAATTTGATTAACAATTTAATTTTGAACGATTATCCACAATTGATCATCATTCAGGTAAGAGGTGCAAATAATTTCATAATGTTTCGAGTAGTTGAAATTTTATGACAGATGATTGATCTCGAAATTTGGATCAAGTTGACCATGAATATAGGTATCAAAACGTTGCATTCTTTTGATCCATTTGCCGCATCAACTTGATACCTGGTAGTTTTTTGTGATATTAACAAACAATCCGTACATACAAATATGTTCATAATCTGAATAAGTCGAATAGTGGATTAGACATATAAGTATGTATACATGAGAATGTATGATAGAAAAGTAACGATTCAAAATCAACAAGTCAATCACCTGAAACAGCACGCCATGTAGTGCGCAAGTGAAGGCTCATGTGAATGGTCAGACACATTGTAACCGAAAGTGCCTGACCAAAATTACTGAATATGATTAAGTTAGTAGTAGAATTCATATCCCTGGAAGAGTACACAGAAAAAACTTGGGGTAAATAGTGTGGCAGGTAACTTCGTATTTTTACCTGTTCGTATTGTTAAAACACAAATATTACCCTCGATGGGCCGAAACTATATTTTGTTCTCATAAAAGTTGTCACCACCGTCTTGAAAATTGGAAGCGACTAGATTTGATCGCTGAAGTGAAGTTAGCTGATGGTTGGTGTAACAAGCAAATCGGATAAACACGGCTTCATAAAGGCTGACTTGCCGTATCGCTAGAGCTGTCAAAAGCTGCATACAAGCGTGGGTAAAAGCAGAAAAATACCGAGACGTCAGAGAAAGTTTACCCACATGGGGTGATTTTTGTTGCAGGTGATCTTCACTCAAGAATCAGAGTAGAGATCACTCTTAGTATTTTCTGTGCGAGAGATGAGGTAATCGGTATCCGAGAGTGTCAGCAGAGGGAAATTACATATATTGGTTGCTCGCGTAACTCAACACACACTAGCGTAAATCATTCAACGCTCAATATTATTAGTCACACACTAGCCTCGCTCTCAATTTAATGTTAATGTAATCAAACATATTGATATGTATAAGCATTAAGCGGCACTAGCTATCGGTAATATTATCAATAGGAACATGCCGATTTCAATAGTTAGGAACATGCCAAGTTCAAAAATTGAAAACGAGACTTTTTCAAAATCGAGAAACATGCCAATATCGAAAGTTCGAACGTGATTTTTGGGACATATTCATCGCCCTTATCCCCAGTATGGAGAACCCATCATATATAAACCCCAGAGCCATCCCTGTCAATTGTGTTACGTTCTCGGCAGTCATACTGTTCACATCGATCTACGATTGACGAATCACTTTGACAAAGTTACGGCTTCTATTCCATTGTGACCGAAGAAACGCTGTTTAAGTCGCGCACTTTGAAGTTCAATTTCAAATAGTTAACGTGTTCAAGTCTGGAATTAAGTTTCTTCGACTGAGACTTTCGGTCGTTGCAGAGTAACTTTCCGGATAAAGTCTGCGGTGTTAACGTTTGTGAAAGGACTCACTATTGAACTACTTTCGAGTTAATTCAATTTATCATCCAGTAAAACTCCGTCGGTGTTTTACGTCATAAGTGGAGATCCAACCGACAAAGCAACTCACTTTTGCCCTTTCGAGCGTAGAAAGGTACACGTAAGTTTATTTTATGTAACTCTTAACTCTGTTCTCACTCCTTATAATAAAATAATTGTTGAGGCAACTATCTCTCACTCATTTAAACACTGTACTCTGACATAGTCCGCGTAGGGCTGATAAGTAAGACACAAACTCAGAAACAAATAATTGGTCAGGCCTTGTAGCAAGATTGTACAAGTGCAGGGTTTAAATCAACGTCATTGAAGATCAACATTCAACAATCGCGCTTTAGATCGTTTCACGAACTAATACCATTTTAAAACGAATTTTAGACTTGGAGTTTTGAATCTGCAAATTCCAAAGCCTAAATGAACCACAACAGTGTGGAAATCCTGTCTGAAAGAGGATCAAAGGGTTAGAAAATTAATTAATAAAAAATTAAAACCTTCTTAACATTTAAAGAATCCTCATAAATGAAAATATAACTTGTAAAATTTTTAAGTAATTATCAGCCTGCATTTGACCATAAACTGGTCAAACATTGAATTAGAAACAGGATTTTCACTTATTAAATGCATATTTCACTTTTATGCAAAATCTTTACATTTCAACAAAAACAAGCCTCAATCCATTGTGAGTTTTCTCCCTTAACAGATTGATCACCCGTAGATGGAATCCTTATAATAGATTTACTCATCACAATTTTTCGAAATTTTATCCAACGTTTAAGATTATAACTTGTATTCATAGTATACCTATGAGTAGCTACAGCATCATACCCCTTTTATATCATTTTGCATTTTGCTAAACGCGCTACAGGCCATACGACTCACTAAGTTATTATCATGATAAATTTTTATTCTGTGATAGTCCTAACTATCGCTGCAGAACTGGTCTAACCTGTACTGTCTTTTTCCACTGAATAACGCGGGTAACTACTTGTCAGTGATAAATGTGCATTTTCAGTCAGACATTTCACTTTCAATGTAACGAATCTTGAATAGCCTCGTAAACATAAGTAATAAAATCACTATGGTCTGACTTTGCCATCTGTCCTGGCTCTTTGTGTTTTCGTCCTTCGTATTTATTTATTTAGTTTTATCTCTAATTTTTGACTCTGTTTTATACAATAATGACCATTTTTTGGCATTTTTCTTCTTAGAAACTTTAATCAATTTGACTGATGAGGGTTCCAATCTAAGCCGAAACGTCTCACTGTCTAGTGTCAATTGGAAAATACTTATTCTATTGACCATACAAAAAGTGACTCATTGGATACATATACTTAAGAGGTCGAGACTTATACATATTGAAAAATTTATCTCGTTTGGAAAAAAAATCAAATTTAGTTTTGTTGGAAATTCAACTATCTTTTTCAAAATTCATTTTTTATGTATTCAAATGTGTTTAATTCCAATCTCAATCTTTTGTGGTTGAAATAATATCAACTATTATATTTTTCGTTGAGAATTCATCTATTCAAATTAGAAATGTATGCATTTTGTTAAAAATTCAACTAATTTAGTGGGCTGAAAAGTAATTTTTATGTTAAATTTTGTAGAGAAGTTGTTATCTTGGCTTGACAATGCAACACTTCCGTGGACATTTTTTCTTTTCTTGTTTCAAAATTCGACTTTTTCCTTTAAGAATTTATCTCTCATTGTAAAAAAGTCTTATTCATTTTAGTTGAAGATTCAACAGTTTTCTTGAAAATTCGTTTTTTCTTTGTTGAATTCAACTGTGTTTAATTTCAATCTAAATCTTTTTTGGTTGGAAATAAATATTTCTTTCTTAGTTCGAAATTAGGCTTTTTTGTTTTAAAATTGATCTCTTCTGGTAGAAAAATATAATTTTGTTGTTGTTGAAAATTCAACCATTTCGGTAAAAAATTAACTTGATTTGGTTAACTTTCTTTGTTGACAATTAATATTTTCTGTATGAAAAATTAACTATTTGGTTAGAAGTGCATCCATTTTGTTAGAAATTTAACTATTTTGGTAGGAAGTACAAATTTGGCTGAAAAGTTAATTTCTTGTTGAATATTCGTCATTTTGGATTGAAAATTAATTTCTTCCAGTAAAATTTTTAAATATTTTTTATTTGAAAATACAACTATTTGGTTAAAAAATGCGACTGGAAAATCTTACTTCAACTAATGCCTATTTCTTTCTATTAATTTTTACTTTCAATTAATTAATAAAATTTAAATTTTTAATTTAAATTTTTAATTAAAATTAAAATTAAAATTAATTTATACTTTTGAATTAGGTTAATGTAAATTATCATCATAGCTATGTTGACTTTTAAATTATAAAATGAAGGAAGTGGAAAAAGTAACTTCTCAGGTAACTTGTAGTTACTTTATCTAGTCTAAAAAAATGTTCTGAATGAAACTTCATCTGACTAAATAGTTGGCTCAACTAACCATTTTTTTTAGTTGATGCGCAATTATTACAAATTTTATGAGCTCTACAGCTCCTAACAAATTCTGCAAACAATTCTACAATTGTTATATGATGGCATATTTACCATTTCAAAATTGTACAAATAGAACAATTTCAAGAAATTGTACATAAATACAAATTTCTATAATTGTTAGAGAGAACTTTCTGGGCAAAACATGCGTTTAAAGTTTTTAAAGATTCCTGCAAAACAAAAGAAACATCCTAAACTCTTACAGATTATTTTTGAAATGTTGTTGAAATTTGTTGAAATCGTTTGAAATACCCTGTTAAAATCAATTTTTTTACACAAGAAATCATTTGAAATTTTCCTAGAAATTTCGAGCAAATTTCTTTCTTCACTTGAAACATTATACATTTTCTTTAAATTTTATTTAAAATCTTCTAAAAACTCTTAAATATCACTTAAGCTAACACGATTTTTGTTATCACTTCATAATCTTACAAGGTTTGGAAAAAAAAAAACATTTTCTTTAAAATCTGTTACATTACATTAAAAAATTTTATTAAATCATTCTAAATTCTCTGAAACTTATTTTTCATTGTTAGTAATTCAGTTGACACGTTTCATTGAAATAGGTTGGGAATAGTGTCGAGAATTCAAAAAAAGGTCCAAAATATATGATTACGCTAGAAACGGATTATTGATGGCTTTTTTTGTACTTGGCCGCGAGACGCCTAGGCGAATATTTTTATCCTTTAAAACCTGTGAAAATTCTTAAAAAGTTGGTCATTTATATCAAATCTTTAGAAATATACATTTTGTTTCAAGTTTCTAGAAATGTTTTTAAGATTTAAATTATTTTCGGATATCTTCAAAACTTCTAAGACTTCTGAATATCTTTTGAAATAATTCAGTTTTCCAAACATATTTGAAAAACGTAAAAAATTATAAATAAATAGCTTCAAATCTCGTAGATTATGTTCGATAATGAAAAATAATAATCAAAATTGCAGGAAGAATTCGAGACTTTTTGAAGAACAGTTAGGTTTTTCAGAAGTTTGGCAGGAGTTAAAAAATATTTTATTAATTTTCGAAAATATTTTCAAGTTTCAGGGTGTTTTTAATCGCTTCAAAACATCCAAACTTCCTATATATCTTTCAGACTGACTACAATTCTTCATAAAAGTTTGAAAAAACTGTAAAAATTGAAGAAATTATCCAAAAATATTTCACATTTTTTCCGACATTTTTAAAGATCTTTTAAAATATTCTGAAATGTTGAAAAATAGTTTCAAGATTTAAATCATTTTCAAAACTTCCAAAACTTTAAAATATCTTTTTGAAAAATTTAGTTCTGCAAAGATATTTTAAAATCCTGAAAATTAGAAAAATTATCTTGAAATCTTCTAGATACTTTTTTGGCAATTAAAAAAGTAATAAAAATGTAGGAAAAGTTTAAGTCCATTTAAAACATATTGTAGGTCTCTTAGAAGGTTGGGAGAAGTGTAATAATATTTTATGAATTTTGAAGAATTTTCTCAATTTTTAAAATATTTTGAATCGATTTTAAACTTCTAAAATTCCTACACAACTTTTAAACGGACCCGATTTTTGTTTAAAGTATGAAAAAACTGTCAAAATGAAAGAAACCACCCTAAAATATTTCAGGTTTTCTGTCGACATTTTTAAAAATCTTTTGAAATGCTTTGATATATTTCTGAATTTTCTTTCTATTTTTTTTTTTTAATTAAAAATCATTCAAAACTTTCACAGGAATCTTAAGATTCATTTCTTCTGAAATATTCAAATATTTTTAAAAAGCTTTTACATTTTTTCCGGAAGCTGCAGAAACCTAACTTTTGCAATGTTTCGTAAATTTGAAATTATTTGGAAATTATAATTCTAAAGACTTCTAAAACCTTTCAAAATTTGTGTCTAAATTTGTCAAGATTCTACAAAATTAGAAAGCCTGCCTCAAAATCTTCCAGATTTTTAATTTTGAAATTGTTTACATATTTCAAATATTTTGAAATCTACTTAAATATAAAAAGTTGCGTTAACTTTTCCGAAATAGCAAATAAATCATTTTGTAGATTTGAAGCTTGGTAAATAAAAAAAAACTTTTCTGAAAACGTTTCAAGTTTTTCCTAATTTTTGAAATTTGTTTAAAACATCAAAATATATTTTAAAATGACTGGAATTTAGCCTAAAATTTTTTGAAATCCTGTAAATTGAAAAATGTTCTCAAAATCGTCCAGAATCTTTTTTTTTACAGTTTTGGAAATCTCTCACAATGTTTTACAATTTAATTAAATGTTCTTTTCAAAATAAATTTTTAACAAAAAATCATTATAAATTTTCCTTATAATCTTTTCCAGGTAATCTTGCGCAATTGAGCAATTTTAAATCAAAATTGTTTATATTCTTCTTTGAAATTGTAGGAAATCATTTCAAGAAATTTGTTTAAATCATTTGAATTTAATTTCCCATTAGAATTGAGCTTTTAAACTTAAGAAGCAATTAAAATTGTCCAATGGATCTCAAGAAAATTTTTAATTCTCTTAAAACCTACCAAAATTCTTAGAAAGTTTTTCGTTCTGAAATCTTCAAATATCTAAATTAAAAAAAAAAACTAATACAATCTTTTCAAGTTTACAACTATTTGAATTTTTTATTGCAAGATCCAAATATTCTAAATATCTACCAAAAACATTCAAATTTCTAGAAAAATTTTTCATTCTCTTCATATATTTCAGAATTCTCAAAAAGCTATTTTTTTCAAAATCTTCAAAAATTTAAATTTTGTTTGATATTCTGTGAAATCTTTTCAAGATTTCCTTTATTTTTGAATATTTTCAAAACTTCTGAAACATCTAAAATTTTTAAATATAATTCAGTGTTCCAAAAAAAATTTTTTAAACCTAAAAAATTGAAAAAAAATTTTTTTTAAATTTTCCAAATTTTTTTTAACATAGCCTACAGTCTTATTAAATAAAAACTAAATCACTTCAAATTTACTCAGAAATCTCGTTTTCTGTGCGGGAAATATTTTGCTGAATGTATTTTTTAGTGGTGTATGGTTTTACTGTTTACTGAATTATCAAGCGCACGATTTCACCAGCGGCTCAGAATTTTTCAAAAACCAGATCATAAAGTTTTTTATTCTTTGTTTTCAATTTTCAGCTTTTCAAGAATAATAATTTTCTGTTCGAAATAAAAATAAAACTTTTGAGGAAAATGTTGGTCAGTTTAAAATATATGTAGAACTCGATTTTTTTCTAGGATTTAGAAAAATCTTCCAAAATTTAAAAAGCACGCTCAGATCTCACTGATTTTTCTCATCGTTTCTAGGAAGCTTTTAACATGTTTTGAAGTCTTTTTAGTTCTTTTCTATAAATTAATTTTTTGTGATGAAGAATTTAGAATCTACCCAGGAATCTTAAGACATTTTTCAATCTCTTGAAACGGTTTGAAATGCTTAAAAAGCTTCTACATTTTTTTCAAAATCATTGAAAATCTACATTTTGTTTCAAATTTTTTGATATCTATTAAAATTTTTAATTTTGTTTGAATTTTTCTCGAAGCTTTCAAATATAGTGATTCAATTTTTTTCTTAAGTTTTTAAAGATTCCTACAGTACTAAACAAACAAATTTCCCAAATTCTTACAGATTATTTTACAGAATTTTTTGAAAGTTTTTCAAATCGTTTGGAATGCTCTCTTAAAATTAATTTTGCTACACAAAAAAGCATTTAAAATTTCCTAGGAATCTTGAGCAACATTTTTTCTTCTATGGAAACCTTACATAATTCTCAAAAGGTTTCACATTTTTTTTCGGAATCTTGAAAAATGTACATTTCGTTAAAAATTATTGAAATCTTTTGAACACTCTTGAATATCTGTGAAGGTTACAAGATTTTTTTATACCTTTAGAATCTGTCAAAATTGAAAAGTTTTGCTTTAAAATCTTTTACATTCATTTTTCAAATTCCAAAATATTATTTAAAATTGTTCCATGAATCTTGAAAAATTTGTATTTCCTTGTAACCTTTCCAAATTGTTAGAAAAATTTCTAAATTTTTCTGCACAATCTTCGAAAATCTACAATTTGTTTGAAATTTTAAAATGTATTCGAATCTTTCCAAAACTTCAAAAACTCCTCAATATCTTTTGAAATAACTTAATTTTTCAAACATATTCTAAAACCCTGAAAAATGAAAAACAAATATCTTGAAATATTCTAGATGCGGTTTTGATAATTGAAAATTATAATAAATGATATTAAAATATTTCAGATTTTTTGTCGACATTTTTAGAAATCTTTAAAAACGTTTCTATATCTTTTTAAATTTGTTTTACAATTTGTTTTCAAGTAAGAAATCGTAAAAAATTTTCACAGGAATCTCAAGGTTTTTTTCTTCTGAAATATTAAAATATTTTTAAAAAGCTTTTAGATTTTTTTCCGAAATCTGCAAAACCCTACATTTTATTGTAAATTTTTGCAAATTTCAAATTCCTTTGAAATTATCATTTTCAAAACTTCTAAAACCATATAAGTATCTTTCAAAATGTTTTGTCTAAATATTTTTAAGATTCTGCAAAATTAGAAGACTTACTTTGAAAAATCACTTTTCCAAAGAAAAAGTGAGGTGCAATTTTTCCAGGAATGTCAGGAAATTTTTTTTAATATCTTGAAATATTTCAAGTTTTTTGAACAGCTTCTAAATTTTTGGTTCAAAATCATTAAAAGTGTATGTTGAGTGTTACCTTTCTTGAAAACTTTCTAAATTTTCAATTATTTTTTAAATTTGTTCAAAACTTCAAAATATATTGTAAGATGATTCGAGTTTTCCGTAAAATGAAGAAAATGCAGAAAAATGAAAAAATTGTCTTAGAATCATCCGGATTCTTTTTTGACAATTTTGGAAATATTTTACAATATTTTAAAATGTTCTCAAATATTCTTTTG
>CAKNXH010072889.1:0-15875 GCA_932178445.1 Andricus quercusramuli | reverse complement strand
TTTTTTTAATATCTTGAAATATTTCAAGTTTTTTGAACAGCTTCTAAATTTTTGGTTCAAAATCATTCAAAGTGTATGTTGAGTGTTACCTTTCTTGCGAACTTTCTAAATTTTTAATTATTTTTGAAATTTGTTCAAAACTTCAAAATATATTTTAGGATGATTCGAATTCACCGTAAAATGAAGAAAATGCAGAAAAATGAAAAAATTGTCCTAAAATCATCCAGATTCTTTTTTTGACAATTTTGGAAATATTTTAGAATATTTTAAAATTTTCTCAAATATTCTTTTGAAATTAATCTCTTCTAGGTAGTCTTCTCAAATTAAACAATTTTGATGTAAAATCTTTCATATTATTTTTTGAAATTCTTCCTTGATTTTCTATTCGAATTAATTTTTTAAAATAAAGAATTAATTCAAAATTTTCCACGAATCTCAAGAAAATTTTTTTATTCTCGTGAAACCTTGGAAGATACTTAGAAAGTTTTGTTTGAAATCTTCCTATATCTAGATTTTTTGAACAAATTTGGGAATTTTTTCGAGTTTTCAATTATTAAACAAAAAATGTTTGAGCTTTTGAAACTTTTGAATATCTATCAGAAGGATTTGAATTTTTTCTAAAAGGAAATATTTTGTTACATACATTTTTAGTGGCATATAGTTTTACTGTTTACTAAATTATCAAGCGCATGACTTCAGCTCGAAATTTTTCAAAAACAAGTTTATCAAGTTTTTTTAAAAATATTTTTCTGTACGAATTGGAGAATTCCGAGGAAAATTCTCCAATAAAAAAATTCCTGAATTTATAAAATTTGCGAAACATGGAAATCCCGAATTGGACAATTTCCGAATAATAAAACTCCCGACAGAAATTGGCCGGATTATATAATATCCAGACTGGCAAATTTTCAAATTATGAAATCCCTGAATTTGTATCATTGAAATAGTATATTGTGCTACAAGTGCGGAAAGTAGGCAGTTCCAGACGAGTGTGAAGTTTGCTGTACGAGCCAGAGGCGAGTCGAAGGGGAGTTGTAGGCGAGTCGTAGGCGAGTTGGAAGCGAGCCGAAGGCGAGCTGTAAACGAGCCGAAGACAAGCCGGAAACGACCCGAAGATGAGCCGATAGCAAGTACTGTAAACTTCACATGAGTTGCAACTGTCTACTTTCAGCACCTGTTGCACACGATATTTTTTGTAACAAATGCAGGAAATTTTCGATTTGAGAAACAATAAGAATAATCTTTTCGGAAATGTATGGTAATTTATGGTAAAATTACCAAAAATTTCCGGAAATTTCCGGTGTATATGTATATTACCGAAAATTCCCAGAAATTCAAGGTATCCAAAGCTTTTTGGAAAAAATCCGAAAATTTTAAAAATTTCCGGAAAATGCTAAATTTCCAAAATTTCCGGAAATTTATGAAAAGTTGCTAAATTATCGGAAATTTCTTGTCTCTAAAGCTTTTTGGAAAGATTCCAAAAATTTCCAGAAATTTATGGAAAATTGCTAAATTTCCGGTAATTTATGGAAAATTGCTAAATTAGCGGAACTTTCAGTCAGCCAAAGCTTTTTGGAAAAAATTTGAAAATTTCTGAAAATATATGGAAATTTGCTAAATTTCCGGAAATTTATGGAAAATTGCTAAATTTCTCAAATTTCCGGAAATTTATGGAAAATTGATAAATTTCCGGAAATTTCAGTTATCCTGAAATTTCTGAAATTTTCGGTAATTTATCGGTAATTGATGGTAATTTATCAGTCATTTATGGTAACTTATCACTTCGAGTTTGTCCAATCACTATTCACTACTCACAATCAGTCTCTCAATCGTCAAATCATAATGAAGTGAGGTTATTATTTCGGCAGTCCTGGAAAGTAAATCTGAATCGAAATGCGCAAGCGCAACAGCAAGAAAAAGTAATCTGGCTGGAAGTGCGCAAGCGCAGCAGCTAGAAAAAGTAATCTTGCTCAAAGAGCGCAAGCGCAGCAGCTAGAAAAAGTCTTTTTATAACTGCTTTTTACCACGGCTTTGGAATTGGTCACTTCCCGCACCCAATACATGCCTCGAAAAGCGAACATTTCGTGCGTGCGTTACAAAAAGATTGTTTTTAAATAAATATTATTATTTTATTATAAATAATATAATCTAATATTTTTGTCGAAAGAAATATTCTTTGGATGTTTGAAGTATTCAAAAATTATTGTTTTAATTTAAAATAATAATAATTGAGAAAAAATATTTTTGAATGAAAAATTTTGTTTGCAAATTTGCATATTATTTTTAGAAATAATGAAAAAATTCTTGAAAATCGAATTGTTAATTTGGAAATAATTTGAAATTTTCTTTGTTCGAGCATTAGCCAGCTATTTTGGATAAAAATTGAGAAAGTAAGAGCATTTTCAAAATTGTTGAGAACAGTTTTTTTTACGAATTGATAATTCTATGTACTGCTATTCATTATACACTAGAAGACAAACAAGTTCTCATCACGCTTTTCGATAAAAAGAAAATTAGCATTTGCAAAATTAAAAATCATTTGTTTGGTTCAAAATTTATTTTGAAAACTTATTTCTCTAACTGAAAATTAAACTATTCTATTTTTTGTTCAAAATTTGTCTTTTTTTTTTGTAGAAAATCAACGTTTTTGGTTGAAAATGCTATTAAACATTGAACTATTTGGTTGAAAATTCCTGTATTTTGGTAAAAATTATTCTTTTTCGGTATATAATTAATCTTTTTTGTTGAAATTTCATTTCTTTGATTGGAAATTAGTTCCTTCTATTGAAAATTAATTTTTTAAACTAATAATTTAACTATTAAATGTTTTGTCGACATTTTTTTGTTATAGATTTTTAATCTTTTTGGTTGAAAATTATTTTTTTTCTACAGAAAATTAATTCTTTAGCTAAAAATTTGACTGAATTTTTTTACTTAATTTTTTGTCTAAAAATTTTTTTTTCATAGACATTTAATCTTTTCGGTGAAAAATGTATTTGTTTTGTAGAAATTTTTTTCACAGATATATCATCTTTTTGCATGGAAATTAACCTGTTTGTTTGCAAATTTAATTATTTCATTGAAAATTTATTTTATTTGCTTAAAAACTTATGTGTCGAACAGAAAATTAAACTATTCTATTTTCTGTTGAAAATTTATCTTCTTGAGTTGAAAATTCATATAATTTTTTAAAAATTTTTCGTTTTTTTTTCAATTAGCCTTTTTTGTTACAAATTTCAAAAGAAATTAAAATTTTAAGTTAAAATTTCATTTTTTTTCTGTTAAAAATCATTATTTTCTGGTATAAAATTAATCTTTTCGGATTAAATTTCATTTCAATGGTTGAAAATTAGTTTTCTATTGAAAATTAATTTTTTGACTAAATATTTAACTAATTTTTTTGTCGAACATTTTTTTCCTCAGAAATTCAATCTTTTTGGTGAAAAATTCATTCGTTTGGTTGAAAATTAACTATTTAGTTGAAAATTTATTTTATTTGCTTAAAAACTCACTCTTTCAAGTGAAAATAAAACTATTTTATTTTTTGCTGAAAATTTGACTTTTTTTTGTAGAAAATTAACATTTCTGGTTAAAAAATCCATTGGAAATTAAAATATTTGGTTGAAAATTCATGTTTCTCATTAAAAATTTATCTTTCTTAGTTGAAAATTTATCTTTTCTGTTGAAAATGTACTTTATTTAGTTAAAAATTTAACAAATATTGTTGAAAATTTGCTTTTTTTGTTGAAAATGAATTTGTATTTACAAAAAATGTAGTTATTTCATTTTTGATAGAAAAAATTCAGTTATTTTGATAGAAAATGCATAGTTCTAAGTTGCAAATTCACCTTTTTTTCGAAAATTCGTCTTTATGACTTAAAAACTCAACATTTTGGATCGGATTTTTTTTTATTGATTGAAAAATCTTTCTTTGTTAAAATTCGTATTATTTGGGATACCTTAGTAGCTTTTAATTCAGAATTGAAATATTATTTGGTGGAAATATCAACTATTACACTTTTGGTTAAAAATTCATTTTTTTATCAAAGATTCATCAGTTTGGTTGAAAATTTAACTTTTATGTTAAAAATTCCTTTGTTCTTGGTTGAAAATTAATTATCTTAACTAAATATGTAATAATAAAATTCAACATTAATCAATCTTGAATTTGTGTCATTTCATTTATGCACACAAATTTGAAATTCTTTGTCACTGTCCTTCAACAGAAACTCAATTCTGAATTATGTGTTTGAATTCAGAAAAGGATATTTCCCACTTCGTATAATAATTTTTCCGCATTGAAATGACCTGGTTTGACCCACCCCCCCCCCCCGATTCTTGAAACATGTACATTACATACATATGCCTTCCCGTATGCTGCTGACCCCCCCCCCCCCTTTTTTTTTTGTTCCCCCCCCCCTTCTTGTTGAATACCCCCCTCCCCCCTCCACGAGAAATTTTTCTGTTTACGGCCATATGCGGTAGCCTATACCAATCATAACACGTTATTGAAAAATGTGCATGCTCAAAATTTATCTTGAGGAAACTCCGGAGCATATAAAAAGGATGAGAAAGTTTAAACAGTCAGTACATTACCTCTAAAGTTATATTGAACAGTGTTCAAAAGTTAACAAGAGCCCCAGAGTGAAAGTCGTAGAATCCTCAAAAATCGATTAGCCAATCGTGTACTTGTACACTCTTTACCTGCCCGCCTTATATTTTATTTACTTTTCGATTAATTTTTACAAAATGGCAAAGCGAGACGCGAAAATACTTTTTTTAGTTTTTAATTTATTTTCCCATTTTGTGTATATTTCGATGGAAGCTACTAAATCACCTCCGCCAGATAGGGATGGTAATGTAGGTTGCACTGGCTGCACAAACTGTCAAAAGTGCAAAAACTGCCAAAATTGTACTAATTGTATTAGTTGTACGGATTGCAACAGTATTGCTGATTGTACTGGATGTTTGAGATGCAAAGAATCTTGTTTAAGATGTCAACAATGTACAGATTGTGGTAAAAAATGTACAGATTGTAATTATTGTATTAAATGTAACAATTGCACAAATTGTATATCGTGTACAAGTCTTACGAATTGTTCAGTTAGAAATAATATCAACAATAAGACTTGCTAGTTATACAGACCTCCCGGCACGTTGTAGAAAATTGTGAAAATTGTAGAAATTTTATAAATTGTAAAAATTGTATATACAACACTGAACAAAATGGTTAGTTGGGCAACCTGTTTAGTTTGTAAGATATGGTACTGCTATTTTATTAACTAGGACAACCATTTTATTAGTTTCTGGTACTAACTGGATAGTCACTGCAACTAATGAAATTGTTGTGCCAACTAATGAAACAGCAGTAACATATATTACTAACTAAATAGTTAGCTCAACTTGCCATTTTCTTCAGTGAATGCGCAAATTTTACAAATGTTATAAGCTCTACAACTTCTACAAAATTCTACATATGAAGAACATGGCATTGATAATTGACTTCTGAAAATGCAATAACGCCGTTATTGTACCAAACTTTTCACTAGCATATTTTAAAAACTCTATTTCCACGGGAAAAATTATAAAATTTGAGACTACATAATCCAGTCGTAAAATGGACTTTTGGTAAATCATGCGTTTAAGGCAATTAGCATTATTAGTTTAGCTTGGATAGCGACAAAAAATTGCTACTTCATAGTTTTTTATGGGGCTCTTAGATGGTAATGTACTTTATCTCCGAATTTTCATATTGAATTTGTAATTGATGAAATATCTGGTATGTATAGTCCTTCTATAATTTTATCAATTTTAAAATTTCACTGACAAACAATTTTTTGAAATCCAATTAAAGATGGGTCAAACAGATAACGCAATCACTTGATTCAAACAAAAGTTTTTATTATTTTCATGTTTCTATTATTGTTATTCAATTTTTTCGACACAAACATTGCTAAATATTTTGCGTTTATACCACGTTTTTATTGTGTAAAATTTATTCATCTAATCCGTTTTTTTTTTGTCAACAGAACTTCTTGGAGGCGTACTTCGAATGAACTGAAACCTTTATTTTTGGTTGGATATAGATGTATGACGCAACCTGCTGCAAATAACGCGCTGAGAGTACGGCCCTCATGTGGTTTGTCACGCTTGACTGAACACCGCCTCTCTCTCGGTCCCGCAGCTCCTCTCAGCACGAAACTGCAAAGGGCAGTAATTCTAGGAATGGACAAATCCAGTTTACGGAAATCCAGGTTCCAGTGTACTGGTAGCTGAACACTTTGGACTCATCAACTTCGGTTAAATCACAAAGTATTAACAATTTGTCGCTTATTTTGGGTTCAAATAGCGATTTTTCCTATTAATTTCGATTTTTTTAACTTTAAAACAAATGGCAAACTCTAACGTCACGAATTACCAAATTTCTCATATGTTTTTTTTTCTGCCGTTTTATTTCTTAATTAAAAACGATATGAGTCAGTGTCAAAAAGTTGACAACTTTAAATTTCAGTCATTTTTCACTTCTCCTTTGAATAACAAATTTTTGTAAAAATATCTCGGTAAAATAATTATATCAACTAAGAATTTAGTAAAATTAGTAAAATTTTGGGTGAATTCTTTTAGAAATTATAAATAACATGGCTGAACTGAAAATCAAATAAATCGTGAAAATAGACATTCATATATTTCGCAAACACATTCCTTGATCTTTTAGTTTCATATTTTCATACTATCTTGGGTGACTACAAATTGGTGCATTTATTTTTATTTTTTTGTTTTGTTTCAGAACATCTCATTGTAACTATTTTATTTTCACATTCACTATTTCGAAATTCATGTTTTTTAAACATTCTTTAGCCCAATCTCCACAAAAAAGATAACCCTAAATTTCGAAAAAGTAGAAGTTGAAGTAAAAAAGTTACATAATCGCCTCCCAGGGTGTTTAGCGATTCTTAAGAATTAAATTCAAGGTCTTTTTCAGACTTTCCAGGTCGATAAATCAAGTTTTCATAGTTTTCCGTTTTTGCGGATCAAATAGTGAAATAACTCTTTGCTGTGGGTGTCGAAAAAGTAACGAAACATCTGAATAATTTTTCAGGTAAAATATTTTTCAAAGAGTTCAAGGTCATTCTTAAAGTAGCTTTCAACGAGAAATCCAGTGGTGACCTTGAATTTGAATTAGAGTTTGAACTTCAAGGTCATTTCAAAGTCAACTTTGTTTTTTTAAATAGGAACCCCTATTTTTGACAACGGCAATCGAAAAAGCGGGAAATTTTACGTTCAAGAATGTGCTCATGTCATGGGTCAAGGGTGATCTTGAACTCCAGATGAAGGTTATTAGGCTTGACTCAGGTATGGGGCTGGTCCAATCTGTACTGCTGCTGCTCAGGTGTTTACGAAAGGTGTCGAGATCACTCTTGGAGTAACTTTCAACGAGGAATCCAATAATGACCTTGAATTTGACCTTGAGCTTGACCTTCAAGGTCATTTAAAGGTCAACTTTGCTTTTTTAATTGGGAACCCCTATTTTTGACAACGGCAATCGAAAGAGCGAGAAATTTTGCGTCCAAACATGTACTCAAGTTATAGGTCAAGGACGACCTTGAACATCACCCTGAAGGTCAAGCTCAAGGTCAAAGTTAAGATCACTACTGGATTCCTCGTCAAATGTTACTTCAATAATGACCTCAAAGGTTTTCGTAAACACCTGAGCCGCAGTAGTACAGATTGGACCCGCCTGATACCTGGCTCAAGCCTAATAACCTTCAGCTGATGTTCAAGGTTGTCTTGACCTATAACCTGAATACCTGTTTGGAATTCAAATTTCCTGTTCTTTCGATTGCCGTTGTCAAAAATAGGAATTCCCAATTAAAAAAACAAAGTTGGCCTTGACATAACTTCGGAAGTTAAGCTCAAGGTCAAATTCAAGGTCACCACTGGATTCCTCGTTAAAAGTTACTCCAAGAATAATCTTGACATTTCTCGTAAACACCTGAGCCGCAGCAGTACATATTGGACCCGCCCCATACCTGGGTCAAGCCCAATAACCTTCAGCTGGAGTTCAAGGTCACCCTTGACCCATGACCAAAGTAAATTTTTGAACGCAAAATTTCTCGCTCTTCCGATTGCCGTTGTCAAAAATAGGTGTTTCCATTTGAAAAACAAAGTTCTTCGTTGAAAGTTACTTCAAGAATGACTTTGACCCTTTTGAAAAATATTTTACCTGGAAAATTATTGAGGTTTTTCGTTACTTTTTGGACACCCTGTATGTAAAACAATAATCGATTTTATTTTATTTGCCAACAATTTATGTACTGTGGCATTTCAATTAAAACTTTGGTAATAGAAGTTATTGGCTTTTATAAATTTGAAAATTGCTCTTCTAAAGGTTATTTTAGAATTCTTAAAATTTTTTTAAATTGTCACTTAACCCCAACTGATGATGTCGAACATCAAAATTGAATTTGCAAGTAACTAACAAATTTCAGGCAATCAGTTTGAAAATGTTTCAAAGTCCTTACAATCTCTCTGAGATCTTTTGAAATTTATGAAATTTATGAAATCGTTCGAAACCTTTTGAAATCTTTAAAAATGTTTTGATAACTTTCGAAATCGTTTGAAATCATTTTTAATCTTTGAAATCTTCGTGAAATGTGTTGACTCTTTAAAAAATCTTTAAAATGTTTGCGAGATCTTTGAAATCATTGTAAAATTATTTGGAAACTTCTGAAATTATTTCGAAGTTTTCGGAAATCTTTCTGCAATGTTTCGAAATATTTTGAATCTTTCAAAATCTTAGAAATCTGATATAGTACACGCATCTGCAAAGTCTGTCAAATCCTTTTAAAATCTTTGTAATCTTTTTAAAGCTTCGAAATCTTAGTGAAATGTTTTAAATCATTCGAAATATTTTAATTCTTTCTGAAATCTTTAAAATCTTTTGAAATCTTTGAAATATTTTGAAATCTCGATGAATTTTTTTGGAATCTTTTAAACTCTTTTAAAACCTTGAGAACTTTTTTAAATCCTTCTAAATATTTACAATCCTCAAAATATTTGTGAAATCTCTAAATTCTTTGTGAAATCTTTGAAAATCTTTAAAATCTTTTCAAAATGTTTGGAATCTTTGTGAAATCTTTAAAATCCTTTGAAATATTTGAAGCTTTCTTAAATCTTTCTGAAGTCCTTTGAAACTGTTTGTAATCTTTGAAATACTTTTGAATCTTTGTGAAATCTAGAAATCGGATGTACACTAAAGAGTGGAGTGGTCAATCCCTAGGAAAATCTAATCCTGACCCTGAATTTATATCGACTATTTCAACTAATAATTTTTATAATTTGCAAGTTGAATATAAAAAAAATATATGTACTTCAACATTCTTTACCACATTTTAAATATGGAAATACCAAAAGATTATAAGAAATACTAAAAAAATACTGGAACATTTAAATTACTTTTTGGATTCCAATAAAATAAATTTTTTATAAGCAGAGAATGAAAAAAAAATCAAATTCAAGATTTTCATGAAAAATTCAAGTAGATGTCCAGATTTTCAAGGTTAAAAAATGCTCAGGGAGAATTCCAGATTTTGAAGGTTCTCAAGGTCGCTAGACACCCTGAATAAATTAATTTTCCATTAAGCTTCAAAATCCGGTTTAATTTCAGACTCGGTTACAACTACAACCAGGAAACTGAGTTTTCCGCAGTGTTGCCAGAGTGAGACAACGCGATGCTTCAGCGCATTCTAGAGGGCGGAACGAATTTTACACGGACAACTTCAAAAATTTCCCGAAAAGTTTCCCGGACATTATGGAACTGAGAAATCAGGTTAAATTAAAATTGTTTATAAAACGTTTAATTTTATAATTTGTATTGATTTATTGTGAAATCATTATCTACATATAGAACACATTATTTTTGGATATTACTTTCTGAAAAATGTTCCAAAAAATGTTCAGAGATAATTGAATCTGATTAAAATAAATCGTTCCGGTCCGTTTCGGTATTTTTCGATATCCCGAAAAATTCCCCACAGTGTCAAAATTACCCGAAAATCGGGAAATTTCCCGGTCATTGGTAACACTGGTTTTCCGATTTCTCGATGAACTATGTACATCCAGAAAGACGAGAGCAAAAGAACAGTTCCCATTATTTTTAAGGAACAGTCATAGTTGTGCTTCATTTTGTGCATCACTCACACAACTGAAAAAAATTAGAATTTTTACTATCCGTTTGTTATCCCCTTTTCTTGGTTATTTTTCTGTTAATATTATATTAACCTTTTTATTATACAGCGCATGTACATTTTGAATTATTATTTATATTTCTTCATATAATTTTATTACACCCATACAAATGTTGTTACCTTCTTCTGTTAATTAATATTATTTGCTCATGAAATAAATAAAAGTTTGAGTTGCATATGATTTTCTCAATAATTTATGTACCATCAACAGGAGCAATTATGGATCAAGCCGGGTAATAATTACCCGGATGCAATAAGGCCACATACAATTTTCTCGAGTGGAAGCAAAGTCCCCTGGAAACTTAAAAAAAATGTCATATGTTTTCAAATAGTGTTTAATTTTTTTTCGGAACGAAGTATCTTTACTCTTTCTCTTATGTAGTAAAATATTACTTAAAACAAGAAGGTTCTCAGTAACGACTTCAAGGAAGAGTTACATTCAATATAATCCATATAGAGATTCGGAAAAATATTAAAAATGTCTGGTTCTATTTAAAAAAAAATATCCACAAAAAAAGAGATTGTTTGAGAAATGCTTTTCTCTGATGTTCATTTATTCTTTGTTCATAAATAAAAAGCGAAAGTAATGTTAACAATTTCAGAAAAATCCGCAACTTTCTGGCATTGCTATAGTCATGATATATAGTCATGAGGAATGATAAATTGTTTAAACAATTATTTTTGTTGAATTGCATCACTTATTAGCTCACTTCAAGTGAGAAGTGGACAATAAGTTGAAAGTTTTAATAAAAATTGCAATTTCCAGATTTTTTGTTGACAATTTTAGAAATTGTTTCAAATGTTTGGTAATCTTCTCTAAATTAATTTTTTTTTTATAATAAAAAATCATTACAAATTTCCGCACGAATCTTAGGATTCTTTTTTTCTTAAATGTTTCAATAATTTTTAAAAACCTTTTAAATTTTTTTCCGAAAATATGCAAATACATACATGTTATTGAAAATTGTTGTCAATTTGTAATTGTTTGTATCAGTATCTTTCTAAATTTTTGCCTACATTTTTTCCAAATTCTGCAAAATTAGAAAAATTGCCTTAAAAACTTCCAGATTTTTTCATCGAAATTTTTCATATCTTTTGAAATGTCTCGAATTCTTTTTTGATATTCACTTGAAAATTATTTTTCAAAAATAAAAAATCATGTTCAATTTTCCCAAGAATATAAAGCAAACTCTTTTCTTATTTTGAAATCTTTCACTTTTCCGAAACCGATTCAATGTTCTAATTCTTTTTCAAATTTGCTTGAAACATCAAAATATATTTTTAAAGAATTAGAATTTATCTTAAAATTTTGAAAAAATGTTTTACAAGTTTATTGAATATTCTTTTGAAAATAATTTTCCAAAAAAAAATAATTATAAATTTGCCTTTTAGGAAATAATTTCAATTCTTTATTTTGAATCAGTCAAATTCAATTTTTTATTAGAATTAATTTTTACAATTATTTAAAATTTGTTTAAAACTTCCAAACCATCTAAATATCTGAGAAAAAGATTTAAATCTATAGCAAAATTTGTCATTGTCTTGACACATTTTAGAATTTTTATGAAGCTTCTTCTTTCAAAATCTTCAAAAATTTAAATTTTGTTTGATACTTTATAAAATCGTCTCAAGATTTTATTTATTTTCGAATATTTTCGAAACTTCTAAAACTTCTAAATAATTTTTGAAATAATACAGTATTCCAAAAAAATGTTTAAACCTGAAAAATTAAAAAATTGTCTTGAAATTTTCTAGATTCTTTTTTGACATAGTTTTGCAAACTTAAAAATAACCTTATAAAATGAAAAATAAATCATTCCCAATCTTCTCAGAAATCTCATTTTCGGCGAAGAAAATATTTTGTTACATGCATTTTTTAGTATTATATAGTTTCAGTGGTTGCTGAATTATCAAGATCACGACTTCACTAGCGGCTTGGAATTTTTTAAAAACAAGATCATAAAGTTTTTATATATTTCTGTTTAATTTCAACTTTTCAAGAATGATATTTTTTATTCGCAACGAAGATAAAGCTTTGGAAAGAAAAGTTTGAAAAAATTTTAAAATTGAGGAAATCATCCTAAAATATTCCAAATTTTTTCCCGAGATTTTTAGAGATCTTTTAAAATGTTTTGAAATATTTCAAAACCTTTTCTCAGAATTTTTTTTCTTGATAACAAAATCATATTCAATTTTTTTAGGAATCTTAGAAATTTGTTTTTTTTCCTCAAATGTTTCAATATTCTTAAAAATCTTCTAAATTTTTCTCCAAAATCTGCAAAAAGCTACATTTTTGTCAAATGTTTGAAAATATTTTCAAGATTTAAATTATTTTTAAAACTTCTAAAACTTTTTAATATCTTTTTGAATAGTTCAGTTTTGCAAAGATATTTTAAAACCCTAAAAATTAAAAAAAATTATCTTGAAATCTTCTAGATTCTTTTTTGGTAATGAAAAAAAAATAAAAATGCAGGAAAAATTTGAGTCCTTGACAAAAATATTTAAGGTCTTCTAGACGTTCGGAAGAAGTGTAATAATATTTTATAAATGTTTGAAAATATTTTGAATTTTTCAAATATTTTGAATCGATTTGAAACTTTTCAAATTCCTACACATCTTTTGAACAGACACGATTTTATCTTAAAAATCTGAGAAAACTGACGAAATTATTGAATGCACCCTAAAATTTTGCAGATTTCTTTTAAACATAAAAAAAAAAATTTTCAATGTTTCGATATCTTTTCTAATTTTCTTTATAAATTTTTTTTTAATCAAAAATCATTCAAAACTTTCACAGAGATCTTCGGACTTTTTCCTTCTGAAATATTTAAATATTTTTAAAAAGCTTTGAAGTTTTTTTCCAGGACCTGAAAAAAGCTACATTTTGTTGCAATTTTTTGTAAATTTAGAATTATTTTAAAATTACCATTCTAGACCTATAAAACAATCGAAGTGCCTTTCAAAATTTTTGCCTAAATTTTTTAAAGATTCTACAAAATTAGAAAACCTGCCTTAAAATCTTCCAGATTTTTTTTGTTGAAATTGTTTACATCTTTGAAATATTTTAAGATCTTCTCAAATATTCTCTTGGAAATCATTTTTATTTCAATAAAAAAATCATGTCCAATTTTGCCAGGAATCTGAAAATAATTTTTTTATCTTGAAACCTTCAAATTTCTTAAGCAGATTCCAAATTTTTTGTTTGAAATCTCTAAAAATATACGTGTTGTGTCAACTTTTCTGAGAACGTTTCAATTTTTTTCTTATTTTTGAAATTTGTTTAAAACACCAAAATATTTTAAAATGATTAAAATTTATCCTAAAGTTTTAAAGAATGCTGAAAAATAAAAAAAAAGCACTTGAAATCGTCCAGATTCTTTTTTTCACAGTTTTGTAAATCTTTCACAATGTTTTACAATTCCATTAAGCATTTTTTGAAACTAATTTTTCAACGAAATATCATTATAAATTTTCTCTAAAATCTTTTCTAGGAAATCTTGCGAAATTGAACAATTTTGAATCAAAATCGTTTATTTTCGCCTTTGAAATTGTGGGAAATCATTTTAAAAAATTTGTTCAAATTGGTTCGAGGCGAATCGATTGACCTATAAAATTAATATATTTCATTAAAGCGTAGGGATGTTATCATAATTTATATATTTTGAAAATCGGTTTTTTATAGTAAAACTTTTCTCATTTTCATAATTTGAAGTTGATGCGCGAATAGAAAAGTTCTGTTGATTCAAGGCGAATTGATTAACCTGTAACATTGATACATTTTATTCAAGAGTAAGAAAGCTATGGTAATGCGTAATATTTGAAAACACGGTTTTTTATAGTCAAACTTTTTTCACTTACATAATTCAAAATTGATGCAAGAAGGGAAAAGATTCCTGGATTCGAGGTAAATCGATATATATATATATATATATATATATATATATATATATATATAATATTAATACACTTTATTGAAGATTATGGAAGTTATGCTCATTTATAATATTTTAATCATCTGTTTCAAACAGTAAATTTATATTTTTAAATTGATTACAATGAAGACTTCGGTTTGTATATCATTGTAAAAAAAAAATAATAAAAATAACTAATACAAAATATAATTTTGAATACAAACTGGAAACACTCCAGATTGAATTCACAGGTAGTTTATAATCTCCTTAGAATTTTCATATTACAATAAGGAATTTTTATTTTACACTGATATTTTTATGAATGGTGAAAAGTAAAAATAAGAAATATTTTGAGAATTAGTGGATATTGTGTTAACGTTCACAAATGTAAAATTCTGTAAAATTGGAAAATTTCACTTCATTCCTTGCTCTTATTACACTTTACCATAATAAGCGAAAATCTATAATTGGTGACACAACATGAAATAAAATGTAAAATATTTCTTTACGCACGTATCTCCGAATTGAAAAATAGCAGGAATAAAAGCAAAAGGTTCGAAGAGAACTTTCGCAAAATTTGAAACTGTAACATTTTCAAATATTTTTAATATCGTTTATTAAATTCTGATCTTGAAATTTCGTATTCGGCTTAACCATATTTACCCTAAAATTTACTTCTATAATAAGAAAAATGGTGCTCAGCAAAAGAGAGTAAATTATATATATTTAATAATATATAATAATATATTTAATAATATAAATATATAATTATATTATATACAACTCATTTCAGAACCCATAAAATCTTATTGAATCCATTATCCATTAATCTTATGGATATCTAATTTACTTCCTAACTCTACTTGTCCTAAGTGCGCTGCTTCGCCAACCTTTTCCTATCGGTTTTCTAATTACTATCAATTCATTAAAATTTCAATGATGTTGAATTTTTTTGTAATTTATTATGCACACCACTTTTTAACATTAATATATGAAAAACCAATTTTAAATGTGTATTCCTTGCCTCATGATAAAGTGAAATTATTCTAGTATTTTCCAATAAAATACGTAACAGTGATGGTATTAAAAGTTTCAATGAAAAAGAAAAGTTGTAGATTTATTTTTTCGTTGTCCCATTGCAGTTCAACAGCTTGAATTGATTAAAATTGTGGAAGGTCTTATGAAGAAGGTGTAATTCATTCTGAAAAATGAAAAATAAAATTCTTCTCATACAATTTTGTAAAACACAGTGGGATTTTATAATAATAAGAACACACATTTTTTGGATATTGTCTAGAAAGACATACTTAACCATAATTACATTTCATTTCATTTGTGCAGCATATATATTTTCAAATGTACCAATTTGAAATTCATGAACTTATGTATTTATTTGAAGGTAATTACAATTTTTCATTTTTGATCAATATTATTATTTACGAGTAGCCAAGCTTATCAAAAATATTGCACTGGTCATCCCGAATTTCGGGACGACGAGACACTGCGTTAATAAAAACTAAGGAATCTAATTTACAAGTATAGAAATTTAAACATGCAACCAACATCCAAAAAAGACTTTTCTGACTTGCAAAAATAATTGATTCATCATATTTATTAATTGGAAAGTAATTCGAAACAGGTGCAGATCCCTTTATATATCATAAAATATTTTATGTGACTCCGGTGCATTAACGCGTTTTTATGCGACAGCGTAGAG
>CAKNXH010072888.1:15972-31928 GCA_932178445.1 Andricus quercusramuli | reverse complement strand
TAAAAGTCAAACTCACAATTATTTGTTAACTATGAAAATTAGTTATTTATACAGCTAACACGTTCAATCGTACTATTTCAAATACAGTGAACCTCGAATCTATGCGCGGTTTTGGGGCTGACGATGGGCCTAAATCAGGGGACTCTGAACTATTTGGTTTCTCTCCTGTTTTGTCTTGCCTGAGTGAACACCGCACAACCCCCCGCAGCTCCTCTCACCCACACCCGTGGCGCGACGTCAATTCTCGGAATGTCTAAATCCGGGATGCTTATATCTGGGGTTCACTGTAGTTATTGAAGCTGCTTGATCTAGTAATCTTTCTTTTTACGATTTGGAATAGTAATGCTGACTTTAGGTTTTGCATATTTTCATCTCACTATCTCCTAAAATATCAAAAACTATTGAAATTGTATCTTGTAGAATGCGAACAAGCAAACCGTGAGTTAACATTGCATGAGAGTGAATCTGACTTTCCATTTTCCCCGTGATATTATCGTAAGGAAATCAAAAGAAGTTTTTCATATTTGTTTCCGAAAAAGACTGGCTGGGACAATGATAGAAGAATGAATCCATGAGAACCATAATACAGTTACTTTTTTTTATTATTTGTTTTTACGAATTATTTGTAATACGCTCTACTGTATAATGATCTTCGATTGGGCGATAGGAGCCTACTGGAATTTTCTGTGCTTCATCTCTGATCGATCCGCTAATCCAGCCGCATTCGCATGTTTATTTTTGCTTGCCTTTTACGGTGATTTTGACTATAGTAGATGCATATATTCCAACAAAAAAATTACTACTCTCCAATACTGCTTGCATTTTTTTATCCGCAGGAAAAGCGTATTTCCGAAGTTCGAATCACCAGTCCTGATTATTATAGGAACTAATCCGAAAACATTGAAGATGTACCTTTTGATGAAACAAATTAAGAAAAAAATAAATCGGATGCGATTTTGTCTTTTTTGTTGTTTTCATGTTTCGCCTGTCTTGAAAAGGCATGTATTCAATTTGTTTGTATATAAAATGATCACCCTATATAGTTCCTAAATATTCTTGAATAGTTTCCAAATATTCTCGAATTAGGACATATCCCAATATATTTGAATATATTACATTTATTATATTACATCCAAATTGTATGGATGGAGTTTTTTAACGTAGTTGAATTCATAGCGTAAAAACAGTATCTCCCCCCCCCCACACACACACACACACCAAAAATAGTTCAATTCGAAAAAGTTGTATAATCTGAGATTTCATGTATCCTTAAAAGTAGATTTATCTTGTTATCTCACTGGGATACCGCTTTTGTCTTCAAAGCTTCGTCTTAATTTTTAATAAAAATTTAGAAAAGAAAGGCACTCAATGTAGCGTTTACGGAAATTAAAAAAAAAATAATCTTGTAAAAATGGACTGGTTTGCTGGGTCGTTTGTATTTTATTCGCCCAAATCGAGAAATTCGACCGTTCTCTAGGATGCAATATTTTAAACTGAACCTGGAAATTTTTTTTCGTATTTTTTTTCAAGTGACCATGTGCTATCGTTGGAGAATACAAAAGAAAGGGAATCAAAACTCTTCACAAATTCGTTAGAATTATTCCAAACATCCCAAAGACCCGAAAATTCTCTCAAATCAGAACATATCGTAATATATTTGAAAATTTTCTGAAATACTGTGCAATCCCTCATAAAATGCCGTGAAAATTTCCTGAAATATAAATTGAACGGATGGAGTGTTTTAACGTAGTTTAATGTATGGCATGGAAGATGTTATCCCCCCCCCCCCGCACAAAAAATAGTTCAATTTCGAAAAAGTTCATAATGTGAGATTTCATTCGTCCTTAACAATAGACTTATCTTCTTATTTACCTGGGATACCGCCTCTGTCTTCAAAGCTTCGTCTTAATTTTTGAGTGGAAATTTAGAATAGAAAGGCACTCAGTAGAGCGCGATAATAAGGAAAATATACAATAGAGTGGCTCAAAAATGCTTCGGACATTTTTTCTCTCTAATCTTCGTGCATACAACCCGGAAAGTTTGAATCCATATAAAAATGAATCCATTTTTTTAACACACTTTTAATTAATTAAATCGAGTTGAAACTCAACACTTATCTTCACCATTAGTCACAGAATACGAATAAAAAATATTACTTTTCAAATGTAACTCCCACAAATCTGTTTTATAATGTCCCAGGAATACCTCATTAGTGAAAAAATGGTTTTGCGAGTTTTTTGCGCTAATTACGATTTTTGGCGTTTTTTTTTTAGAAAATTGTTTCCAATCCGTGAAATACTACTTTATGCTGATAACCAGATGCTTACATAAATTGTTTAAATAATTTATCATTATTTATATCTATTTTTCCTCAGAATAGAGGTAGAAAGTTGCGGTTTTTTCAACATGTTTCCACTTCTTGTCCAATTTTTAATCAAAGTGAAGTCATAGTTTATTAATCTGAAAAAACATGATTACTCGAACTACTTACTATAATTTAGGATAATATTCTCTTCTTATAATGCTAGAACTTGTTAAGTTTTAAAATAATTATACAAATTTAGATATTCAATTGTTTGAATCCATTTCGAATCAGACAGTGTTCTATACTTGAAATCGCAGAATCTTTCGAGGACGAAATATGTTTTTAGAGGAAATCAGGCGATACGTATTTTTCCGATTTGCCAAGAAAAATTGTATTTATTATTTTCCTTCCTAATCTAATAGCGTTCATTGTCTCCTTTCGTGATTCGCCGGAAAATTAAGAAAAGGTATGAAATCAACAAAATGACAGCGGTTTTTCTGAGAAAATTAGAACTTGATTTTCTCGAAGAACCTACCTTTTAATTTTTTGCCCATTTTTTTGTTTAACTTGTACTCTCCTAATGAAGATATCTTGTAAGTTTGATGCTGGCTGAATAAATTGTGTGGTCAGGAGAATTATTTTTTCTTACAATCGAATTTTCGACTTTTTCTTGGAAACAATGACAAATACGAAAAATGTTATAATACAAGTTCGCACGTCTAACAATGTTTTATGAAATACGTCTCCTGTTCTTTTACGATATCTTTCATCGCTCACGATCAAAACTCAAAAACTACATTTTAGGAAAAAAAAATCTCCCAGTCCCAAAAATGGTTTAGTCCGCATGATGATAATAAGATGCCTTTCTTCTATTCGCATAAATTGTAAAAAAATATGGGGAAAAAGGTGGGGGTTTTCAGAAAATGTTTTCTTTATGTTTTCAAAGTTTGAAGAAAGAAATATCTTTTGCGGCTGGGAACATTTTTTTCCTAAAAATGTAATTTTTGAATTTTTCTCGTGAACGATTAAAAATATCGGAAAAGAACAAGAGAACGCTATTGTAATAAAAAGGAAAATAATAAATATCTCAATTAGCTTAAGAATTATAGAGATTTAAAGAAAAAATTCGGGATTTTTTTGCGAATTCAAGTGAACCCCGCATTATTAAAGTTAACTAGGTGTACCAATATATCAAATATATAGTTTAAAAAAATCAAAGCTTTTACGAATAAAATAAAAAATTCCATTTCTTCGTTCAAGATGAAAAGTTTTCTGTTTTGAAAAATGAAAATTTGGAAGGCTGTCCAAGTTCCTGCAAACCTCTAAATACCTTCAATTCTCTAAAATCCTTGATCCCTCTGAATTATTTGAATTTCTGGAATATTCAAAATTTCTCAAATTCTTTCAATTCCCTGAGGGCTCTGAAAAAATATTAGTTTCCGTAAAAATAATAAAATTGCTTGAATTAAAAAAAAGTTAAATAAACAATTTCTGGAATTTAAACATAAGTTTTCTCTACTTAATTGATATTTACCTAAATAACTTTCCATTTAAATAATTAGTATTATTTTTCATATGGAGAAAGTAATTCTGTATTTTTCACAAATTTTTCAAGCGCATTGTTACCGGTTGCTGAAGTACTTTTTCTAGTTGCGAAAATTGCACTTGAGCGAATTTTTTATTTTCTTATTTCTCGTTGTCACTAACACTAATAATTCTCCGTGACAGTGTCATCAAGTTACTCTCAAATTAGGTACAGAATTCATAAGATTTTGTGATCGACTCCTGATTTAAGGACTGAATTGCAAACTAAAAATAAATTAAAAATAAGAGAATTGTGAAAAATACTGTTCATTTATCCAAAATAATTTGTAACATTGATTTAAATATTTGAAAAAATGTTTTCAGCACATTTAAAATGTTAATTTAAACAAATGGTAAAATTGTTTTGAATATTGGAAAAGTAGAGTAACTGTAATGTTTTTCGTATATTTTTTATTGATTTGACCTAATTTTATGTTATTTTATAAATGACACGAAACAAGAAAAAAACGAACAGTTTTAATCGTAAAAAAGCATTATTTTGAATTAAAAATTTTGGATAAACAATGCATGATTCGAAAAAAATGAATTCACAAAAGTTGTTTACCAAAAAGAGATCGACATATTTCTCATTAATTATTTTTTGATAGGACTCGTAGTTTTTGTTCTAATCGTAAAAAATAACATTATAGAAACATTACAATTTTTGGAAAAACGACACAAGATACGAAAAGAAATTGAGACACAAAAATTGTTAACCAAAAAAAGACCGAAAAATTGTTTACAAATTATTTTTTGATAGGACGCGTAGTTCTTATTTTAATCGTAAAAAATTAAATTAAAAAAGAAATAATTTTGGAAAAAAGATACACGGCACGCAAAAATGAATAGACAACAGTTTTGTAGCAAAACAAAATCGATAAATCTGTTATAAATTAGTTTTTGACAGGACGCGCAGTTTTGATTGAAATCGTAAAAAATAAAATAAAAGAAATATATGTTCAGAAAAACGACACATTTGGTTGCAAATTCAACAATTTTGTTAAAAAGTTATCCTTGTTGATTGAAAATTCAACTGCTTTGTTGAAATTCAAGCTTCTTTCTACAAGATTTACTTCTTCTTCAAAACTCACATTTTGATGTTTGAAAGTAAAGCTGAAACCTTTTTTGAATGGAAATTCAAATATTTTTGTTGAATTTTCCTTTTTAATGTAAGAATTTATTTATTGTAGTGAGAATTTAATCTTTCTTGGATAAAAAGGCGACTGTTTGATTGCAAATTATTCTGCTTTGCTTGAGGATTCAACTATTTTGTTTAAATATTATGTTTGAACCACTTTGTTGAGAAATAATTTTTATGTTGAAGATTCATATTTGTAGTTGAAAATTATTCTCTTTGTTTACTAAAAATTTAAGTTTTGTACTGAAATTCGTCTTTTGGCGTGAAGATTCAACATTTGAGGTGAACCTCTTCTTCTCTTATGATTGAAAAATCTTTAGTTGTAGAAAATTCTTTGGTTTTGGTTTTAAAATCTATTTGTTCGAAATTAATTTCAATCTTTCCAAATTGAAATATCAGCTATTACATTTTTCATTGAAAATTCATCTTTTCAGGTTACAAATTCAATTATTTTGCTAAAAATTTAATTATTTTGTTTAAAATTCAAGAATTTTGTTTTTTATTTTTTTATTTCTCATTGTCACTAACACTAAAAACATTTTAGGTGAACCCTTTTAAATTCTCATTCTAATGAGAAGGTATTAGTTTGATGTAAAATTTGACTTTGTTGGTTTCCATCAAATCTCCACGTTTTAAGACTGTATGTCTGTCTGTCTGTCCGTCTGTCTGCACGATATGAAAAAAGTCGATAGGAGAAAAAAGTTGCTTTTTGAATACCCTATAATATTTTAATGGCAACTTTTTGCATTTTTTGAAAAATCAAAAATTCAAATTTTGATCAGACGAAAAAATAATCAAAAATCAAAAATTCCATTTTGCTGTCAAGCTATGCAAGATACAACAAAAGATGAATAGACCAAAATTGTGCGCCTGAAAAAGACTAACAAATTTGTTGTTATTCAATCTTTGAAATGACGGTTAATTTTTGTCTTATTCGTAAAAAGAGCATTAAAAATAGAAAAATTGAATTTTTAGATGAATAACGCAAGCTAAAAAGAAAATGAGGAAAACAAAATTTGTTTATTCAAAAAAGAGGTACAAATTTTTTATTGATCATGTTTTGATAGAATGCGTATTTTTTGTTTTATTCGTGAAAATAACATTGACAGTCAAAAAAGCAAATTTTGGAAAAACAATGCAAAGTAAGAAAACAGATGAATGACCGAATTTGTGCATTCCAAACAGATTCACAAACTTTCCATCAATTTTTGTTATAAGAATATATTCCAAATGAAAAAAATTAACTTTTTTGAAGAACGGCACAAGGTGAAATAACAGTTTAACTAATAAAATTTGTCCTCTAAATTATATCATTATTCTTAATTTGAAATCAAATACGAATTTAGTAATTTGTATATGAAGAACATATAACAAGAAGCACAAAGTGTGCGATCAATGTATTTCGGAGCGCGAAGAGCGACGACCAAATCGCGCTCAAACTTTTTTATTTCTATCATACGGTGAACAGAACCGAACATGGAACGCGAGGTTCAAATTATTTTCAAACCAAATATCGAGTAAATAAAGTTCCTTTTCAGTCCAGAATAAAAACAATTCTAACAGTTACTTCATATGTAGAGATTTTGATAGTTTTATAATATTTGCGAATTAACTTTTTTTTTCATCGAAGTCGAACACGAAGTTCAAAAATCTAAAGAAACCGAGCGTAAAGCGCGATGTAAATACATACGAGCACGTATCGCGACGATAAAGTAGATGCCGCAAGGTAATGAGCGGTACGATACCAGAGGAGGGTACAGACTCGGAGAATACCGATCATTTCATAACGCGCGGTAATTGAAAGGAACCTTATTGTAAGAAATTCATCGACCTGGAGATAACTAAATCACACTAAAACTTGGGGTATCAAATTGTTGCAGCTATTTTGATCTGGAATTTCAACTCAATATTATTTGCTTTAGAGGATCAATGAAAAATAAGGAGAACAACTTCAAGGCGTATCAGCATCATTATACAAAACAGAATGACAGTTTACGATTTTCAAAGAACATTCCTTTCTGCCAAATTCAAGTTATGCGAATCGATAATCGATCCTTGATCGAGATTTGCTGACATTTGTAAAGAAAAATCCACAACCTCAGTAATCATAAGTTTAACTAAATGTAGCTAAGTAAATGATTTTTTTGCAAAATTTGATTAACAATTTAATTTTGAACGATTATCCACAATTGATCATCATTCAGGTAAGAGGTGCAAATAATTTCATAATGTTTCGAGTAGTTGAAATTTTATGACAGATGATTGATCTCGAAATTTGAATCAAGTTGACCATGAATATAGGTATCAAAACGTTGCTTTCTTTTGATCCATTTGCCGCATCAACTTGATACCTGGTAGTTTTGTGTGATATTAACAAACAATCCGTACATACACATATGTTCATAATCTGAATAAGTTGAATAATGGATTAGACATATAAGTATGTATACATGAGAATGTATGGTAGAAAAGTAACGATTCAAAGTTAACATGTCAATCACCTGAAACAGCACGCAACGCAGTGCGCAAGTGAAGGATCATGTGAATGGTCAGACACATTGTAACCGAAAGTGCCTGACCAAAATTACTGAATATGATTAAGTAAGTAGCAGAATTCATATGTCTGGAAGAGTACACAGGAAAAACTTGGGGTAAATAGTGTGGCAGCTAACTTCGTATTTTTACCTGCTCGTATTGTTAAAACACAAATATTACCCTCGATGGGCCGAAACTGTCTTTTGTTCTCATAAAAGTTGTCACCACCGTCTTGAAAATTGGAAGCGACTAGATTTGATCGCTGAAGTGAAGTTAGCTGATGGTTGGTGTAACAAGCAAATCGGATAAACACGGCTTCATAAAGGCTGACTTGTCGTATCGCTAGAGCTGTCAAAAGTTGCATAGAAGCGTGGGTAAAAGCCGAAAAATACCGAGACGTCAGGGAAAGTTTACCCACATGGGGTGATTTTTGTTGCAGGTGATCTTCACTCAAGAATCAGAGTAGAGATCACTCTTAGTATTTTCTGTGCGAGAGATGAGGTAATCGGTATCCGAGAGTGTCAGCAGAGGGAAATTACATATATTGGTTGCTCGCGTAACTCAACACACACTAGCGTAAATCATTCAACGCTCAATATTATTAGTCACACACTAGCCTCGCTCTCAATTTAATGATAATGTAATCAAACAAATTGATATGTATAAGCATTAAGCGGCACTAGCTATCGGTAATATTATCAATAGGAACATGCCGATTTCAATAGTTAGGAACATGCCAAGTTCAAAAATTGAAAACGAGACTTTTTCAAAATCGAGAAACATGCCAATATCGAAAGTTCGAACGTGATTTTTGGGACATATTCATCGCCCTTATCCCCAGCATGGAGAACCCATCATATATAAACCCCAGAGCCATCCCTGTCAATTGTGTTACGTTCTCGGCAGTCATACTGTTCACATCGATCTACGATTGACGAATCACTTTGACAAAGTTACGGCTTCTATTCCATTGTGACCGAAGAAACGCTGTTTAAGTCGCGCACTTTGAAGTTCAATTTCAAATAGTTAACGTGTTCAAGTCTGGAATTAAGTTTCTTCGACTGAGACTTTCGGTCGTTGCAGAGTAACTTTCCGGATAAAGTCTGCGGTGTTAACGTTTGTGAAAGGACTCACTATTGAACTACTTTCGAGTTAATTCAATTTATCATCCAGTAAAACTCCGTCGGTGTTTTACGTCATAAGTGGAGATCCAACCGACAAAGTAACTCACTTTTGCCCTTTCGAGCGTAGAAAGGTACACGTAAGTTTATTTTATGTAACTCTTAACTCTGTTCTCACTCCTTATAATAAAATAATTGTTGAGGCAACTATCTCTCACTCATTTAAACACTGTACTCTGACATAGTCCGCGTAGGGCTGATAAGTAAGACACAAACTCAGAAACAAATAATTGGTCAGGCCTTGTAGCAAGATTGTACAAGTGCAGGGTTTAAATCAACGTCATTGAAGATCAACATTCAACAATCGCGCTTTAGATCGTTTCACGAACTAATACCATTTTAAAACGAATTTTAGACTTGGAGTTTTGAATCTGCAAATTCCAAAGCCTAAATGAACCACAACAGTGTGGAAATCCTGTCTGAAAGAGGATCAAAGGGTTAGAAAACTAATTAATAAAAAATTAAAACCTTCTTAACATTTAAACAATCCTCATAAATGAAAATATAACTTGTAAAATTTTTAAGTAATTATCAGCCTGCATTTGACCATAAACTGGTCAAACATTGAATTAGAAACAGGATTTTCACTTATTAAATGCATATTTCACTTTTATGCAAAATCTTTACATTTCAACAAAAACAAGCCTCAATCCATTGTGAGTTTTCTCCTTTAACAGATTGATCACCCGTAGATGGAATCCTTATAATAGATTTACTCATCACAATTTTTCGAAATTTTATCCAACGTTTAAGATTATAACTTGTATTCATAGTATACCTATAAGTAGCTACAGCATCATACCCCTTTTATATCATTTCGCATTTTGCTAAACGCGCTACATGCCATACGACTCACTAAGTTATTATCATGATAAATTTTTATTCTGTGATAGTCCTAACTATCGCTGCAGAACTGGTCTAACCTGTACTGTCTTTTTCCACTGAATAACGAGGGTAACTACTTGTCAGTGATAAATGTGCATTTTCAGTCAGACATTTCACTTTCAATGTACCGAATCTTGAATAGCCTGGTAAACATAAGTAATAAAATCACTATGGTCTGACTTTGCCATCTGTCCCGGCTCTTTGTGTTTTCGTCCTTCGTATTTATTTATTTAGTTTTATCTCTAATTTTTGACTCTGTTTTATACAATAATGACCATTTTTTGGCATTTTTCTTCTTAGAAACTTTAATCAATTTGACTGATGAGGGTTCCAATCTAAGCCGAAACGTCTCACTGTCTAGTGTCAATTGGAAAATACTTATTCTATTGACCATACAAAAAGTGACTCATTGGATACATATACTTAAGAGGTCGAGACTTATACATATTGAAAAATTTATCTCGTTTGGAAAAAAAATCAAATTTAGTTTTGTTGGAAATTCAACTATCTTTTTCAAAATTCATTTTTTATGTATTCAAATGTGTTTAATTCCAATCTCAATCTTTTGTGGTTGAAATAATATCAACTATTATATTTTTCGTTGAGAATTCATCTATTCAAATTAGAAATGTATGCATTTTGTTAAAAATTCAACTAATTTAGTGGGCTGAAAAGTAATTTTTATGTTAAATTTTGTAGAGAAGTTGTTATCTTGGCTTGACAATGCAACACTTCCGTGGACATTTTTTCTTTTCTTGTTTCAAAATTCGACTTTTTCCTTTAAGAATTTATCTCTCATTGTAAAAAAGTCTTATTCATTTTAGTTGAAGATTCAACAGTTTTCTTGAAAATTCGTTTTTTCTTTGTTGAATTCAACTGTGTTTAATTTCAATCTAAATCTTTTTTGGTTGGAAATAAATATTTCTTTCTTAGTTCGAAATTAGGCTTTTTTGTTTTAAAATTGATCTCTTCTGGTAGAAAAAATATAATTTTGTTGTTGTTGAAAATTCAACCATTTCGGTAAAAAATTAACTTGATTTGGTTAACTTTCTTTGTTGACAATTAATATTTTCTGTATGAAAAATTAACTATTTGGTTAGAAGTGCATGCATTTTGTTAGAAATTTAACTATTTTGGTAGGAAGTACAAATTTGGCTGAAAAGTTAATTTCTTGTTGAATATTCGTCATTTTGGATTGAAAATTAATTTCTTCCAGTAAAATTTTTAAATATTTTTTATTTGAAAATACAACTATTTGGTTAAAAAATGCGACTGGAAAATCTTACTTCAACTAATGCCTATTTCTTTCTATTAATTTTTACTTTCAATTAATTAATAAAATTTAAATTTTTAATTTAAATTTTTAATTAAAATTAAAATTAAAATTAATTTATACTTTTGAATTAGGTTAATGTAAATTATCATCATAGCTATGTTGACTTTTAAATTATAAAATGAAGGAAGTGGAAAAAGTAACTTCTCAGGTAACTTGTAGTTACTTTATCTAGTCTAAAAAAATGTTCTGAATGAAACTTCATCTGACTAAATAGTTGGCTCAACTAACCATTTTTTTTAGTTGATGCGCAATTATTACAAATTTTATGAGCTCTACAGCTCCTAACAAATTCTACAAACAATTCTACAATTGTTATATGATGGCATATTTACCATTTCAAAATTGTACAAATAGAACAATTTCAAGAAATTGTACATAAATACAAATTTCTATAATTGATAGAGAGAACTTTCTGGGCAAAACATGCGTTTAAAGTTTTTAAAGATTCCTGCAAAACAAAAGGAACATCCTAAACTCTTACAGATTATTTTTGAAATGTTGTTGAAATTTGTTGAAATCGTTTGAAATACCCTGTTAAAATCAATTTTTTTACACAAGAAATCATTTGAAATTTTCCTAGAAATTTCGAGCAAATTTCTTTCTTCACTTGAAACATTATACATTTTCTTTAAATTTTATTTAAAATCTTCTAAAAACTCTTAAATATCACTTAAGCTAACACGATTTTTGTTATCACTTCATAATCTTACAAGGTTTGGAAAAAAAAAAACATTTTCTTTAAAATCTGTTACATTACATTAAAAAATTTTATTAAATCATTCTAAATTCTCTGAAACTTATTTTTCATTGTTAGTAATTCAGTTGACACGTTTCATTGAAATAGGTTGGGAATAGTGTCGAGAATTCAAAAAAAGGTCCAAAATATATGATTACGCTAGAAACGGATTATTGATGGCTTTTTTTGTACTTGGCCGCGAGACGCCTAGGCGAATATTTTTATCCTTTAAAACCTGTGAAAATTCTTAAAAAGTTGGTCATTTATATCAAATCTTTAGAAATATACATTTTGTTTCAAGTTTCTAGAAATGTTTTTAAGATTTAAATTATTTTCGGATATCTTCAAAACTTCTAAGACTTCTGAATATCTTTTGAAATAATTCAGTTTTCCAAACATATTTGAAAAACGTAAAAAATTATAAATAAATAGCTTCAAATCTCGTAGATTATGTTCGATAATGAAAAATAATAATCAAAATTGCAGGAAGAATTCGAGACTTTTTGAAGAACAGTTAGGTTTTTCAGAAGTTTGGCAGGAGTTAAAAAATATTTTATTAATTTTCGAAAATATTTTCAAGTTTCAGGGTGTTTTTAATCGCTTCAAAACATCCAAACTTCCTATATATCTTTCAGACTGACTACAATTCTTCATAAAAGTTTGAAAAAACTGTAAAAATTGAAGAAATTATCCAAAAATATTTCACATTTTTTCCGACATTTTTAAAGATCTTTTAAAATATTCTGAAATGTTGAAAAATAGTTTCAAGATTTAAATCATTTTCAAAACTTCCAAAACTTTAAAATATCTTTTTGAAAAATTTAGTTCTGCAAAGATATTTTAAAATCCTGAAAATTAGAAAAATTATCTTGAAATCTTCTAGATACTTTTTTGGCAATTAAAAAAGTAATAAAAATGTAGGAAAAGTTTAAGTCCATTTAAAACATATTGTAGGTCTCTTAGAAGGTTGGGAGAAGTGTAATAATATTTTATGAATTTTGAAGAATTTTCTCAATTTTTAAAATATTTTGAATCGATTTTAAACTTCTAAAATTCCTACACAACTTTTAAACGGACCCGATTTTTGTTTAAAGTATGAAAAAACTGTCAAAATGAAAGAAACCACCCTAAAATATTTCAGGTTTTCTGTCGACATTTTTAAAAATCTTTTGAAATGCTTTGATATATTTCTGAATTTTCTTTCTATTTTTTTTTTTTAATTAAAAATCATTCAAAACTTTCACAGGAATCTTAAGATTCATTTCTTCTGAAATATTCAAATATTTTTAAAAAGCTTTTACATTTTTTCCGGAAGCTGCAGAAACCTAACTTTTGCAATGTTTCGTAAATTTGAAATTATTTGGAAATTATAATTCTAAAGACTTCTAAAACCTTTCAAAATTTGTGTCTAAATTTGTCAAGATTCTACAAAATTAGAAAGCCTGCCTCAAAATCTTCCAGATTTTTAATTTTGAAATTGTTTACATATTTCAAATATTTTGAAATCTACTTAAATATAAAAAGTTGCGTTAACTTTTCCGAAATAGCAAATAAATCATTTTGTAGATTTGAAGCTTGGTAAATAAAAAAAAACTTTTCTGAAAACGTTTCAAGTTTTTCCTAATTTTTGAAATTTGTTTAAAACATCAAAATATATTTTAAAATGACTGGAATTTAGCCTAAAATTTTTTGAAATCCTGTAAATTGAAAAATGTTCTCAAAATCGTCCAGAATCTTTTTTTTTACAGTTTTGGAAATCTCTCACAATGTTTTACAATTTAATTAAATGTTCTTTTCAAAATAAATTTTTAACAAAAAATCATTATAAATTTTCCTTATAATCTTTTCCAGGTAATCTTGCGGAATTGAGCAATTTTAAATCAAAATTGTTTATATTCTTCTTTGAAATTGTAGGAAATCATTTTAAGAAATTTGTTTAAATCATTTGAATTTAATTTCCCCTTAGAATTGAGCTTTTAAACTTAAGAAGCAATTAAAATTGTCCAATGGATCTCAAGAAAATTTTTAATTCTCTTAAAACCTACCAAAATTCTTAGAAAGTTTTTCATTCTGAAATCTTCAAATATCTAAATTTAAAAAAAAAACTAATACAATCTTTTCAAGTTTACAACTATTTGAATTTTTTATTGCAACATCCAAATATTCTAAATATCTACCAAAAACATTCAAATTTCTAGAAAAATTTTTCATTCTCTTCATATATTTCAGAATTCTCAAAAAGCTATTTTTTTCAAAATCTTCAAAAATTTAAATTTTGTTTGATATTCTGTGAAATCTTTTCAAGATTTCCTTTATTTTTGAATATTTTCAAAACTTCTGAAACATCTAAAATTTTTAAATATAATTCAGTGTTCCAAAAAAAATTTTTTAAACCTAAAAAATTGAAAAAAAATTTTTTTTAAATTTTCCAAATTTTTTTTAACATAGCCTACAGTCTTATTAAATAAAAACTAAATCACTTCAAATTTACTCAGAAATCTCGTTTTCTGTGCGGGAAATATTTTGCTGAATGTATTTTTTAGTGGTGTATGGTTTTACTGTTTACTGAATTATCAAGCGCACGATTTCACCAGCGGCTCAGAATTTTTCAAAAACCAGATCATAAAGTTTTTTATTCTTTGTTTTCAATTTTCAGCTTTTCAAGAATAATAATTTTCTGTTCGAAATAAAAATAAAACTTTTGAGGAAAATGTTGGTCAGTTTAAAATATATGTAGAACTCGATTTTTTTCTAGGATTTAGAAAAATCTTCCAAAATTCAAAAAGGCACGCTCAAATCTCACAGATTTTTCTCATCGTTTCTAGGAAGCTTTTAAAATGTTTTGAATTAGTTCTTTTCTATAAATTAATTTTTTGTGATGAAGAATTTAGAATCTACCCAGGAATCTTAAGACATTTTTCAATCTCTTGAAACGGTTTGAAATTCTTAAAAAGCTTCTACATTTATTTCAAAATCTTTGAGAATCTACATTTTGTTTCAAATTTTTTGATATCTATTAAAATTTTTAATTTTGTTTGAATTTTTCTCGAAGCTTTCAAATATAGTGATTCAATTTTTTTCTTAAGTTTTTAAAGATTCCTACAGTACTAAACAAACAAATTTCCCAAATTCTTACAGATTATTTTACAGAATTTTTTGAAAGTTTTTCAAATCGTTTGGAATGCTCTCTTAAAATTAATTTTGCTACACAAAAAAGCATTTAAAATTTCCTAGGAATCTTGAGCAACATTTTTTCTTCTATGGAAACCTTACATAATTCTCAAAAGGTTTCACATTTTTTTTCGGAATCTTGAAAAATGTACATTTCGTTAAAAATTATTGAAATCTTTTGAACGCTCTTGAATATCTCTGAATTTGTTTGAAATTTTTCAAAATTTTTGGAAATTTTAAAACGTATTTGAATCTTTCCAAAACTTCGAAAACTCCTCAATATCTTTTGGAATAACTTAATTTTTCAAACACATTCTAAAACCCTGAAAAATGAAAAACAAATATCTTGAAATATTCTAGATGCGGTTTTGATAATTGAAAATTATAATAAATGATATTAAAATATTTCAGATTTTTTGTCGACATTTTTAGAAATCTTTAAAAACGTTTCTATATCTTTTTAAATTTGTTTTACAATTTGTTTTCAAGTAAGAAATCGTAAAAAATTTTCACAGGAATCTCAAGGTTTTTTTCTTCTGAAATATTAAAATATTTTTAAAAAGCTTTTAGATTTTTTTCCGAAATCTGCAAAACCCTACATTTTATTGTAAATTTTTGCAAATTTCAAATTCCTTTGAAATTATCATTTTCAAAACTTCTAAAACCATATAAGTATCTTTCAAAATGTTTTGTCTAAATATTTTTAAGATTCTGCAAAATTAGAAGACTTACTTTGAAAAATCACTTTTCCAAAGAAAAAGTGAGGTGCAATTTTTCCAGGAATGTCAGGAAATTTTTTTTAATATCTTGAAATATTTCAAGTTTTTTGAACAGCTTCTAAATTTTTGGTTCAAAATCATTAAAAGTGTATGTTGAGTGTTACCTTTCTTGAAAACTTTCTAAATTTTCAATTATTTTTTAAATTTGTTCAAAACTTCAAAATATATTGTAAGATGATTCGAGTTTTCCGTAAAATGAAGAAAATGCAGAAAAATGAAAAAATTGTCTTAGAATCATCCGGATTCTTTTTTGACAATTTTGGAAATATTTTACAATATTTTAAAATGTTCTCAAATATTCTTTTG